>CM062811.1:870528513-870824106 GCA_031772625.1 Pinus tabuliformis | reverse complement strand
ATGATTAAAAGTTGGTTGAAATATTTGAATTTATACTTTTTCCCCATATTAATATTTCCGAGCTCTTTTAACAGCATGACATGAGGTTTATCATCGGCAAATTTCTAAAAAAACAGTTTATTAAACTCCTCCAACCATTGATTGAATTAAAAGGAATACTATGATACCATACTGCTTCTCTACCTTCTAGAGTGAAATAAAGTGTCTACAAGCAACATCATCATATCGTACCTCTAGTATTTGTAGATGCATGAAAAAATCATCAATATGGTCCTTTGCCTTAGTATTCTTGTCAAGATCAAACTTTGATAATAACTTCTCCAAATGTGTAGGCATTATGTGAAGATTATCCAGAAGAGTAATTGGCCCTTGGGCCATCCAATCTAGGTCTTGATCAACCATATCTTCATCTCCTTGTTCCTCCTTTTATGAATCTGATGAGACTTCTCCTTCACCGTCAAAGCTCTTTAAACTCAAAATAAGATTTCAATTGTTCTCTGTTAGAAAGAACAAGATATTCCTTGTACTCTTTATTAGTAGGGGGAATCGGCTCTTGTTGAACTATTTCTTCCTAACACTGTACTAATTCCTCAAGAGTGGAAAAAACTAAAACTTCCACCAATGCAACTGATATACACTAGTACAAGTTTTTTCTTTCTTCTTGGGGTGATGGGGAAGATTATGAGCAACGATACGTAAACTGATATTTTTGACAAACCAACACGTAATAGGTTGAATTTCTCAGAGTTTATTGTAAGTAACTTCATAGGCTAAATCCAAACCACGTTGAGAAGACCCTCCTAGCTCAGGAATAAGATTTGGGGTGGAACATAGGATATTAGTGCCTTGTAGAGAAGATGGATGATTGGGATGTGATGAGTTTATGAGAAATTTTTTTTTGGTGTAAATCACATGATAACACATTTCTCAACGCGTTTCAAACCAACGAGTGTGGTTCATCGTCAGGACAAGTTGAAGAATCAGATCATGGCTACAAATTAAATAGGGAGAGAAGATCTTCCAATGACTAGAAAAATGGCTATATTAGATCATACTGGAAAAAAAAGCCTAAAATTGACCAAAAAACGACTATATTTGACTTATTCAAATTGTTTAATTATAATAATATTATTATGATAAAACAAATATTATTTTAATACAAATTTCTATCAATTTTAATACACATTTCTAACAATACTACTAATACACATTTCTAACAATACTACTAGGGAACATTTAGAAATGTGTATTAAAATTGATAGAAATTTGTATTAAAATAATATTTGTTTTAGCATAATAATATTATTATAATTAAACAATTTGAATAGTCAAATCTAGCCGTTTCTTGGTCAATTTTAGCCCTTTTTTCCAGTATGATCTAATATAGCCATTTTTCTAGCCGTTGGAAGATCTTCTCTCCCTATTTAATTTGTAGCCATGATTTGATTCTTCAACTTGTCCTGACGATGAACCACACTCGTTGGTTCAAAACGCGTCGACAAATGTATTATCATGTGATTTACACCAAAAAACATTTTCTCATAAACTTGATAGAAATGTTAACATTTCTATCAATTTTATTATAAATATTTCCTAGTAGTATTGTTAACTCAAATCTGGGTATTAAAATAATATTTGTTTTAGCATAATAATATTATTATAATTAGACAATTTGAATAAGTCAAATCTAGCGTTTCTTGGTTAATTTTAGCTTTTTTTCTCTAGCATGATCGAATATAGCCGTTTTTCTAGCCTTGGAAAATCTGCTCTCCCTATTTAATTTGTAGCCATGATCTGATTCTTCAACTTGTCCTGATGATGAACCACACTCATTGGTTTGAAACACGTCGACAAATGTACTATCATGTGATTTACGCTGAAAAACCTTTTCTCATAAACTTGATATGGATCACAGAAGCCTCAATTCAACATGTGATGAGTTATCAGGAATAAAAAAATTGGTTGCCCTCCTTCTAGTGCTAGAATGTTGATGGTGCTAGAACCCACCAACATACAGGGGATCTCCTTGATATGAGGTCCCAATCAAACCTCACACCATTTAGTGTAGGAGTCCCATCCCAAAATATGGCTTGGCTACTATTAACTTAAATATTTTCCTTGGCTTAAGCAATTAAAATGAAAGAGTAGTTCACATGTGCTTTTGAATAAGCGTTGGGACAATTAAGTGTTCTAAAAAATCAACTAACTACCACACATTAAATTGTCAACCCGAGGATTCATGTGTTTATTTCATGGATGGCTGTAAAGCATATGCAAGAGATGGTCCTAAAAATGACAATAATTTATTATCTAACAATAATAAAATTAACTGTAACACAAGAATCAACTCCTAACTTGAGGTACACATTCAAAAGATCTATCTTTCAGATAAGCTATATTCTCTAGTAACCATTCAAAAGTATCAAATTCTAATTACTCTGCATAGGAAATAATAAGGAAAGCTATCAAATTCATGTTGCTACTTAGGAAACAACAATTACATAATTAAAGAAATAGTTCTGGAAAACTATACTTGAAAAATATAAAAGAGAAAATAGCAAGAATAGAAGCAAAACCAGTAGAAAAGCATCAATAATCAAAGGGTAAGCTTCAGGAAACAACAGTAAAGAAACAACGATTATAAATCAATCTTTTTAGAGAGAAATCTCTTCAAATCAATGTCATAACTACCGATATTATCCATACTCAAAATAAAGCATACAACTTGCAATTAATAAAAAAATGAATAATCAACATAAAGAGATAAAATGTGAATCTAGTAATACAAATGAAGGTATCGACTCATCTAGGAGTGGGCCCGAAGCACTAGAGCCAAGTTTCCTTGTAGAAAAAATCATAACAATGAATTAAATCTCAATAATAGAAACTTGCATTATATTTCAAAATAATGATTACAGTCAATGCTTTCAATGAGTCTATCAAATGTATGAAACATATTACATAAGACAAAGCTCTCTTTTGGGACACTAGCCACCATATTTATACCACAATGGATGGAGATAAAAGTAGTAAATATTTTAACAAAGAGAAATCCTAAAAATTTAAATATTTTGAGGATGCTTGTTTTTAGTTACAAATATTCTTAATATCACCCATATGAGAAAACCAAGGGCTTTGTCCCTAACATATTTATTTAGATAAAAATCAACCTCACTTGATCTGCTATAGTTGGTTGAGAGAACATCACGTTATCCTGATTTGAGCACGAAAAAATCATGAAATAACATCAACTGCGTGTTGTCACAAAACCCCTATTCATAGGAAATATTCAAGCATGAGTATATAGTGCTTTTGCAACCAAGATAATTCATCAAAAAGGAAAAATAGTTAAAGTTAACTAATTCCTTCTAAATCATATGTTATATGGTTAATATGTCATAAATATAAGAAAGTCCAGTAAGGCAGCATTAAAACTAAGGAATAGGATAAGGGAATCATGGAAATTGTGAGGCCCAACATGACCCCCTGACTGACCTTTTTGCATGTCCTCATGAAAATAAATAATTTGCATGTAAGGCACTTAAGGATTAGGCTCCATAGGTTTCTTCTCGTCCAAGCCTAGATCCGCTCCTACTTTTGATTTCCTAAAAGGCCACATAATTACCTTCCTTTTAAATTCATAATTAAACTTATAATAAGGATGATGACAACAAATCATAGTGCATATGTACCTACATCCCATCCATTTGATTTCATCTTCCATGACAATGTTAACATAATATTTCATTCTAGACATGGTTTGTTGAAAATTATATAAGCCAAAAGGTTCCCTATTTTTTATTTCTCTAGATGACACTTGCCATCTCATTTTAGTCCCTCAGATAGCCTCATATTTTATGTCTGCCAGTTGTTCCCATCCTGAGTGTGATACTTCATTATGAATTTTCTCAAGTGGGGGAGCGACATCAGGTTTCTCTATCAAAGCATTATGGAAAATAAGTGTAGCAAAGGAATTCTCTCTCTCATATATAACCCATATATGAATATTTTTCTCTCTTCGCTAAAATTTGATAAGATTTTTACCATTTTATTTGATTAAGTGAAAATGATATAAAATCCTGACATTGGATATCTTTGATGAATGAAACAATATTTTCATTTAGATTTTCTTCCAAAATAAATTTATGCATGTAGAGTTCACACAAGACATACTTTGTTTACTCATCCTACTTATAATGAAGTCCAACACATTGTTGAAATCATATGGTTTGCCAAATTGTATAGCCTTAGCTTTAAGAAACAAATATTGTTCAAGTAGAAATAAATCATAGTTTCATGTTGGAGACCTACATGCTAAATCATATGAGTAAATACAAAAAATTTCATTATTTTTCTCTGTGATCTTATGGACACGTTTTTGCAAGGCCTGAATTTTCTTCTTGGAAGCTCTTAACTTTGCATATGTTTCATCCTCTATTATTATTAGTCCATGAAATTGTTGGAGCAAAATTTGATATTCCTCTTAAGGCACTACTTCCCTTCGATACCTAGATATGGTGTCTTTATGTTCTGTCAAGGTTTTATTCAACACCTTTACTGTAGCATCTAAAATCAATGGAGTATAAGAAGGCACAACATCGATTTGTGTTCCCCTTTCAACTGGAACGGGCACAGGATAAATTTTAATCTCAAATTCAATGAAAATTGGTGTAGGATCAATTTGAACATCTGCTTCAAAAAAGAGAAGTACAAAGCCAGTTTGGGTTCCTACTTCAATAGAAAAAAGGACAAAATTAGTTTTAACAACTTCTTCAATGGAGATAGGTTTCAATATTATGGGCTTCTTTCTTCTTGTCATCAATTCCAAGTTGTTCTACAACTTTCTTTTCATGACCCTCATAAATCTGTCTGCTAGCTTGCAATTTTCTCAAATATTGTACTTTCCTTTGTAACCTATCATTTTCTTTCCTTAGTATAACAACTTCCTTAATACGTCTTCCTTTTACTTTATTCTTCATGACTTTTAGAACTCTAATTCTTCGAGAATTTTTTTTGGCCAAAATAGTTGAAGAAAGAGGAGGGGAAACAAAGGTTGTTCCTTTGTAATAATCAACAATAGTATTTTAGGAAGAATCAACCACTACAAGGTCAATAGGTTACTTACCAACTTCAATTGGCACTAATCAATCATAGGTTCTAAGAAGTTTTTGACAAGCGGGTTAATCTGAGGTCCACCCGAAGAAGAAACATTAAGCTTTCGAATTACATCGATCAGGTCTTGAAGAGGAAATTTTGGAGTCGTGCCTTCTGGAGAAGAGGGTTATAATATAGTGGAAATAGAGCCCCTGGAATGTGCTTGAGTGGAATTCACTTCAGAATGAGCATATGGTACTAGAATGATGGTGGCTATATATCCGATAAAATGAGTCGCAATTGGAGAAATAGGTGAGGCATTTTCATTATAATTAAAAGGGATATCTAAATGAGTTGCAGGATCCTCCACTATAAGGGACATCGGTTCCCTTAAGTTCATTGTTTCCAATAAAATTTCCAATCCTTCCAATGCTTGGGTCACCTCTATTTCTTGTTCTTTCTGGATTGGATTTGTTTGTTCTGAGACCATTGAATCCCGAGCAAGGCTTTCTTTAGGGGATTTCTATTGTGTCCCTTCATCATTAGAAAGTTACTGGATTAAATTTTCTTTTAGTGACTACTTAGGGTGGTTTGAGGAACTGTTCCCTTGTTTTAGTTTAACAAGTATGTCTCACCTTATCCTCTTTTTTGGCAAATAGGCCAAAAATGATGCCACTCATTTATTTGCCCTATTAAGTTTCTAAGGATTTGGAATTTCAATTTTCACAACTTCTTATGAAGGATCTCCTGTTATTGAGGTCTCATTTTGGTTGGTTTCACTATATTTCTCTATCTGCTCATTATCAATTGAAATATTTCGAGGTGTCCCAATGATTGCTTCACCTCTTAAGGGAATTTCTTGCTCACCCCTAGGGTTTCCTAAAACTCCCTACCAACTCTATTTTATTTGACTCAAAATCCTCACAACTAGTAGCTTAATGATCCCATGATGCCTAACAAATAAATCTTTATCTTTAGACCTTCTTAATCTACCAACAATTTCATGTAACAATGCATGCAAAAAATAAGGAAGGTTCAGGACTACTTTTTGTCTCAGAAACACCATTAAATTAATATGACGACCCCACAAAACATCACACCTTCCATCATAAGTGATGTACCACCGAGTAATGTCTGCTAACTCTTTCTAAAGTTCTGGAAGTGAATTTGTGTTGGGCATGGAAACCCCCCAAGGCATGTTTTGGAGATCAAAGCCCAAGTTTTGACCCAATCTTGTTTTAAAGCTCCGTGAATTGCAAGCATGAGGTGCGAAATTATGATAGAGTCACAGGGTTTTTCGCCCTAGTTTTGTAATGTAATGTCAATGGGATAGACCTACCCATATCCTGTGGACCATGAGATTATATAAATAGAGCAAGGCTGTAAGTGTAAAGGGGAGAGGAGGAAGGAGATAGGAAGAGAATCTAAACAACTAAGTGAAGTGTGTCTTTGGGTCATAGAGTAGGAGAAGGATCTGTAGCTGAGTGTGTAGTGGCCTAGTAGTCCGCAGCTAAGTGTGTGGACACCTACAGCTAAGTGCGTAGGGCGGAGTCGAGTTTGTAACCAAGGAAGGAATTAATAAAGAGAAGTTTTATCATAATTCCGTGTATATGTTCTTGGGTTAATGCATGCTTGATATAATTTGTAAATATATTGTTTATTTACTACGCGCACCTATATGAATGGATTACTTTGTTAAGTATAAGTTAAAGCATGCAAGTAGGCTAAAATAATCAACTAACATTGGAATACTAGTAATATATTGGGTAATAACGCAGAAGTGCAGCGTTCAGCCCCCGAGTAGGGTTGTGCGAAAGTAGTATATCAGGCTGTGAGGAATGGGAAAGTGTGCGAAGCGACCTATGCAAACTGCAAACCACTTGAACTCATTAGACATCTCCAGGGTGCAGAAACCTGGTTCTAGAACCTTTCCATAATACTTCAGGTGAGATCTCAGTTTGCGCTCAGCGGACTGTTGCCGAAAGGACCAGTAGTACTAGGATTTGTTTGGCTAACTTAACTCTGAACTTGGGTCAGGCCCTAATAAGTGTTGGGCATGGAATCCCCCCATGGCTTGTTTTGGGGCTCAAAGCCCAAGTGTTGAGTTGATATTTCTATAAAGCTCCGCGAATTGCGGGCTCAAAATGTATGTTAGAGTCATAGGGCTGTCCGCCCTAAGTTTTGAATGTAATGTCGGCCTACCCATGGTTCACAGACCATGGGATTGTATAAATAGAGCGAGGCTCTAAGTGTAAAGACATCGAATGGAGGATGGGCATGAAGGGTCTTAGAGATTAAGTCAAGTGCAAAGTGTGTCTTAGGTCGTACAGTAGGAAAAGGCTCTGTAGCTGAGTGCACAGAGGCCTAGTAGAGTCCACAGCTGAGTGCGCAGACCCTTGCAGCTGAGTGCGCATGGTAGAGTTGAGTTTGTAACTAGAGAAGAGATTAATAAAGAAAGGTTTTGTTACCACTTCCATGTATTCTTCTGAGTTATTACATGTTTGATATCATTTGTGAATATACTATTTCTTTACTGCACGCACTTGTATGAATGGTGAATATTGTTAAGAATAACTGAAAACATACATATAAGCTAATTTAATAAATTAATATTAGATTACTAGTAAGGACTTGGGTGATAACATTGTTCAGCCCCCAAGTAGGGTTGCATGAAGGCATCATCTCTGGCTGTGAGGTACGGGTAAGTGTGTGTAGCGACGTGCCTGCAAGGTTGAACCTGGACCACTTGAACTCATCAGACATCTCTAGGGTGCAGAAACCTAGTTCTAGCACCCTCCCATACTACTTCGGCTGAGACCTCAGTCTGCGCTCTGCAGACTATTGCTGAAATGGCCAGTAGTACCAGGCTTTGCTTGGCTAAATCACCTCTGAACCTAGGTTAGGTCCCAAGAAGCTAACAAATGGTTTCGTTTCTGGGACTGCGATCTGCATAAGGGATTGTTATAGACATATTTGGGCACTACAACCCCAAACTCATATGTGCATAAACTAAGGACTCCTCAAGTCCCTAAAAGTGTTGCTTCATACCCTAAAGGATCATGGTAACCTGATTACATCATTTCCTAGAAGTTCCACTTGGAAAACTACTCAGAACTGGCCAAAACTAGACCATAGAGGCTGCTCCATGGACAAGGTGCGATGCATACTGACTGCCTAACTGGCCAGGTGTGATGCATACTGAAATGGCCTTTTGTGGGGTGTGATGAGTGAGAATAGACAAATGGTAGAGATAGTTTGCAAGGTGGATGATCATGGAATCTTCCAGAAACTTCTCCTATGACACTTGGCTCTCTAAATTCGCCCAGGGATGAGTAAGAGCTTATGAAATCTCCAAGTGGAACCAAGAACTATCAGTGGAATGACACTAATAAAAAACCTAGAGCTGACTCACACCCTTGCAAGACGTCTATATATGGATCACTCATCTAAGAGATCTAAGGGCTGGAATTTTGTATTTTGTATGGAAGTGTTGTTGGTTTGTTGAGAAGAGACATTGCGCTGTTGGGTGATTTTCTTGTTCATGAGGTGAAGAGGGCTTCTAAATCTGGGAGGATGATGCTGGATTAGACAGCTAGGTTGTAATCCTCTCTTACATTACTATTAATATAGTTCTTTGAGTTTTCCTCCATATGATCTTGTATTTGTGAATCTTATTGTCTATGAATGCAATTGTATGGTCAATGTGTTTTTGATTCCATATTGGTTATGATGTTTTAGATATAGATGCTTTGATAGTTTGTTGTTACTTTGACTCTACAGGCACTCTTTGAAGCGAGACAAGTAGGATAGGAGTGGAAAATTCTATCAAGGAAAGGAGAAATCAAGCTAGGATCAAAGCGAAGGATCCAGGTTGGTCCTCTATTCTTCTCTTCCATCTATCACACTTAAAGGAACTCTTGAAAAGCTTTCATTGTTTGTTTCTAAGATAGCTACCCATCTTAGTGGGACTAGTAGTTCGAATTGACACTAGTTTTCCCTGAAACAAAATGGTGACTCCACTGGGGAACGAATAGTTTGTTTTGTTTGTTTATTGTTTTCTTTATAAACTATAGATGGAGCCTGAAGTTAAACCAACTAGCCTTCGAAACGCCTTTGCTATGCAATTGCAAAGTAGATAAACACTGCTTCAGTCAATCTCCGGGTTGGTTTATGAACTGAATGTTTGACTTACAAATCATCTTAAGAGCCCTTGTGTTATCTCAGAACCTCATCAGATCCTACCCTTATGCATTGTGTTTACTGTCCATCATTACTCAGCCTAAATCACTGAACTTAGCTAAAAGTTTTGAGCAAAAAAAAAGCTCAATTTCGCTCCCTGGCCCATCAAACTGTCTGTAACTGTGAAACTTGGATGAATCGCACCTCCCATGTGTTGCAAATGAGATGCATCCCTGTTTCCTATGTTACAGGTGTGATGGTTGAGTAAACTGTGTTTTCTTCTCTGAAATTTGGTTTTTCTCTTTGTTTTCAACTTTATTCAGTAGTTTTGTTATTCATGATCAGTACCTTCTTGCTGTAACCATCTTCCTTCACATTATTTCAGCCTCCATCAGTTAGGAATTGTAAATTATTTTGTGTATTTTTTGATCATTTGCAATCCTCCTTTGTCGAAAGTATCCTATTCGAACTGTTGTTTTTGATGCAAGTGTCGTAATTGTCATTCTGAATCAAAAGAAGAGTGTCGTAAATTCTTCCTCTTCTAGATAGTTGATTGTGCTTTTGTCATTGTACTTGATTTTGAAATTATTAGTATTTCAAGTGTCGAAAACAGTTTCAAATTCAAAATCGAAAAGTGTCATGTTAGTATTCCTTTCGTTTTGAAAAGAGAAAATTGTTAGTACTGTCGCTTTGAAAGAAAATAATTCAGATCTGTACTTATGATTCTTTTTTTCATTCACACATTAAGAAAGTGGAAAACAAATACATGCATGTGCATAGCATTTTGACTGCTTACAAAATTTGGTTTAGGAAAGTGCATTTAGTGTGTGCTCTATTCTCTCTGCTGAAAGAAAAATCATTATCTTCTTTCCTTTGTAGCTAGGATTTTCATTGCTAAAAGAACATAAACGACTGTTTATCATTTTAGATTTCATATTTAGGAATTTCACATCTACATCACGCGGTAAACCTTGAAAGACAACTTCTAAGCAAGATCAACCATAAAATAAACCTCAATTAACATAAAAACACTTTGGAATCTAACAAAACACATCTAGAAGTCTAGGCTAGAGACATGTTCCGACGTCGTAAAACCTGGTAACTATTGTTTTCATTGTAGGTTGGGTGATTCCTCCTCTTTGATACAACAAGTGCTAGTATGGACTTGTGCTCCCCGTACCGCCGAGTATATATTGGGAGACCAAAATAGGCTATTATCCTTTATCCTTAGGAAGCTGTGTCTGCCACCCTATTGATCATAATGCATTGAACACAGCATTCGGGAAGATTGATTGTCGTGCATAAGTCCTTGGTGATTTCTCTATCATTTATCTCCAAGGTGTATTTTTTAGTTTTATGATCGATTTGGTAAACCCTCTAGCTAGACTTCCAAAGCAGTCACTTTTGTTCCTTTTCGACTCTTTAAAAGAAAAGGTCCATCTGAGCACTTGTCACTTCGGGCTCATTAAAAATCGAAGGCAACTAGAGTCACTTTTAGCTTTTTCTTGACTCTCAATAATTGAGAAAGCAAGTTGCATCAAAGTGTCTTAAAATTCATTTATCGGAATAACATTTTTCCCCTTTAATTTTTGAGTTGATCAAGAAATCCGGAATCGTGGAAGAGAGTCAATCAAAACCCTATCGTTCGTGGAGACTAGTGAGTGAACCGTCTTTGACCCTGGAAATGAAACCATCCCGGTCAAAGCGTTCTCATTTAACTGAGTTCGATTCACTTGATTTATTTGAAACTTGTGTTTCAACATCATCAGAGACTACAACTACTCCAATTATCTCTGGTACATCTGCCTTTACAGAAGAAGTGCCGCATTTACAAGAGGACATTAGAACTGATCCTAGTGTAACGGTAGACACCTCTATTCCTAAAGCAGCTCCACTTAGGACTGATCAAGAAACTGAAGTTCACTTACCTGAACATCTGGAAGTTGAATTCCAGAGTTTAGAAGGTGTCACCACTCCAGTATCTGTCACTAATGAAGCTACACTTTCTTCGGCTCCAGAAATATTTTACAGACCTGACAGTCTACCTCTTCCACCTGGATTCATTGCTATAAAAGAGATAGTAGAGGATATTCCACCTAGTACTCCAGTGCATTTTGGAACTGGGATCCACTTACATGCTTCTACTATAGAAGTTAGTTCTTTTTCATCGCAAGTTCCTGTCGAATCACTAGAAAATATTTTGGATAGACTAAACATGTCTAAAAAACCATCAACATCTAGGACTGTGTCAACCAACACAACTATGGTGGAGCTTCATGTTGCCATTCCTATAATGATTGCTAGTATACCATCTGTCCCGGTAAGTTATCAACAACAAGCCGGAGTCCAATCAGGGACTGTTTCGATGACATGGTTAGTTCCTATTTCTTCATTCAGTTTCTCATCTGGTATTTCTTATGTTGAAACTCAAAAAGTTGATCTGATGTGTCTTCAAAGGCCAAATTACCCTTTAAGTACTGGATTGCCACCATATGGGGGGCAGTATGCCTTTTCATTATTCCCTCCTGGAGAACAACCATATGAAAGTTTACAACAAAGTTTAGGTCAAACTGGAATTACATCCAGTGGTTGGGTACCAATACTACCTCAACAACCAAGGGTTATATATTCAATGCAACCAGTCCATCCTATGTCGAATATTCCCACTTCACCTGCAATTGTGACTATATCTCAAGTACAAGTGCTACCTGTTGTATGTCAACCTCAAGTTTCTCAGGTTGCAATACAACAGCCTCTTGTCTTAGTGATTCAATCACAACCTCAGGTTAGTACCTCCTTATCTGGAGCGACTCAGGCTCAAACAGGTACTATGACTCTGCATCTTGGTCAATCTTCTAGTATTCGACAACAACAAATGGTCCAACAACCATGCCTAGTTCAATAGCAACAACTGCAATTCCAACAATCATACCAATGACCTGAGAAAAAAGTAAAATGGGAAATCGCATTTCCAAAGTGGTTATCAACAACCATACTATAATGGTTATGCCCATTGACCTTATCAAATTTACCAACATCAAATACATTATGCTGATATGCAAAGACCTACTGCTCAGGCGATTCCATCTTATCCTGGGTATGCTTCGCCTAACCTGAATCAACAGTTTCCCTTTGTAGCAACTCTAGAATTACCAGATCTAAACCGGTTGACAAATGATCCAATTGCTTATGCCCCTTGGTGGCCTGCGATTCCTCATAAACTTCCCTCTGATATTCCTAAATTCAATGGAAACCAGGGTGAAGATCTGTCGAATCATGTGATGACTTTCCATTTGTGGTGTTCATCCAACACCCTGAATGACGATTTGATTAGGCTGCCCCTATTCCAGCAAACGTTAACAGGTCTGGCAGCTAAATGGTATATAGAATTTCTTAGAGGTTCATTTGACAACTTCAGTACCCTTGCCACTACCTTTTTAACCCATTTTCAGTTACCCATAAGTTACGAAATAGGGATAGAACTCCTTACCAACTTTAAACAAACGACAGCCACACATATATTTGATCATATTCATGAGTGGCAGCGTCGTCAAAGAATGGTGAAGCCATAAGTTCTTGATCAATTTTTAGATAATTGGTTTATAAAGTCATTGTTACCCCCTATTACAGAGGATGTAGCTAAGGGAGGAGTTGTTACAGAAGAGAAAGTAATTTCTCATGCTCAATATTTATAATTGATCTATACTTAGTCTGGCACGCTCTACGACAAAATTCCTGACGCTCCTAGACCAGAATTTTCCATTCCTCCTCCTCCTAAATCAAATAAAGACTCTCATGCTGGCGATGGCATGATAGGTACGACAAGCATGAAAACCGCAAAGGCTACATCTAAGAAAGCCCGTACGGTTTCTAGTAAAAAAGCAGATGAGGAACCTCTCACCTCGGAGATCAATGCCGTGTCAACTGACAAAGGCAAAAATGCTAAGCAACCAGGAGGCAAGAAAAAAGGGATAAAAAAAAAGAAGAAACAGGAGGATTTGACTCCTGAGAAACCTTCTGGAGCCCCTACTGGAAACAGGAAACCTAATCAACCATGCTTCATATGTGATGAGGACCATTACACAAAATATTGTCCACATCAAGCTGAAGTCAAGAAGTTTTTCAAGAAGACTTCAAATACCTCAATAGTATTGACCGATCCATTTCCAAATCCAAAAACTAACCTGGTTGCTAGTGATCGTGCTTCCCCATCCCAAGTGCTTATGCTATCCAGCTCAAAACAGCAAAATGACCTTTGATATCCACAAGGAATAAGGATTATGGAAATCCACAATCGTCGAATGGTAAGGCTACAGATCAACCAAGCAGTTCAACAACAACTTCTGAGGAAGTTGTTCCAGCAATCATTCCTGAATTAACAATAAAACTGCCTAAGGGAGTAGTACATAAATCGAAATTTAATCCTCGTGTTCAAGCAGCATAGAATTATAATATAGTGGAGGATCTAGCCCAATTGCCATCTACCATGTCGACACTTGAGGTACTACAAAATTGTCCATCCCAAAAATAGGCTTTGTTATCAGTGATAGGTGGGATTGATCCAGTTGATTCCAATCTAGTGGCCTTTAATCATAAAGGATACGAACGTTAGTTATCAGCACAGCGTGCTTTCCTCATACAGGTAAAAGCCCTCAACAAAACTGCTCACCAAACAATAATTGATGAGGGAGCATCTACCTGTATTATGTCAATGAGTTGTTGGAAACCTTTAGGCTCTCCACCCTTGTCATGATCATCAACAACATTGAAAGTGTTTGATGGAAGAACCTACACACCATATGGGATATTAAGTAACTTTAAAATTGAACTGGGGGGCAAGACAGTAGAAATTGAAGTCGAGGTCATTGATGGAAACCTTGACTACAACATCCTACTGGGCGGGCCCTAGATTTATGCTATGGCAGCTGTTGTGTCAACATATTTTAGAAAGATTGCATTCCCCTTTCAAGGCGGAATCACAATCATTGACCAACTCACCTTCCTCCCCAACAGTTCTCAAGTTACCAGAAGCATTCCGTTGATCCATGGAAGCTCTCAATCGCTTCAAAATATCGGAGTAGGTCTCCTAAAAGACCCTTCATTAATGGGCACTTTTTCCCTTCTGCCTCCGAGTAATCTAGCGGAAGTGGCCACAGTGGAAACCTGTCACATGATATCTTCTACATTGTCAAAGATTAAGAAGAATCCCGAACGTTTTGTTAGCATGGATCATCACTAGGTGCTGCCCCCGAGCCCCATAGAATTGTTGTAGAAATCAATATTCTGAGCATGGGTGGAAAACCCAAATCAACACTTGGCAAGCATTTGGATAGATAGGTCTCTAGAGTATGGTACCTATTCTAATCCTTGGTCACATGTACATTCTACAGACGAAGGAATAATTCAGTCAATGATGGTAGGAGAAACACCATGGGAAGATCACCACCATTGTTATCGACCTCAAGATAACAATGAGGATTACTCTAACGACCTTAATCATCCTTCATTTTTTTGATTTTCTATCGAACACTGTAAATATGGTGGATTTAGAGTGAAATCTATCCAATATTGAAGAAACTATTGCCATTAATATCTCAACCAAACCAAATGTTGTAGAGAATATACATGTTGGAAAATCTTGTTCTCCTTCAGAATTGGAAATATACTATGCTCTCTTTCACGAATTTAGAGATGTCTTTGCTTGGTCATACGAAGAAATTCTAGGCATTGACTTGAGCATCGTTGAACATGAAATCAAGATGTATCCTGATGTCAAACCAATAAGACAACGGCTTTGACTGGTTGAGCCAAAGAAAGCTGCTGCCATTAAAGCAGAAGTTGAAAAACTTTTGCATGCTGGTTTCATTTATCCTGTTCCTCTCACTGATTGCGTATTGAATATTGCTCCTGTGATGAAAAAGCAAGGAACGTTTAGAGTGTGCATCGATTACAAGGATGTAAATCAGGCTTGCCGAAGGACAACTACCTTACTCCCTTCATCGACCAGATGATTGAAGAATGTGCTGGATGCTAAGTCTTTTCATTTATGGATGGATTTTCCGGATACAATCAAATCAATATCTGTCCATAGGACCAGTCGAAGACTGCATTTATATCTCCATGGGACATGTTCGCATACCGCAAACCACCTTTCAGTTTGAAGAACACAGGGGAAACATTTCAGAGGGAAATGAATTACGCCTTCCATGACATCAAACACATCATTCAACCATATCTTGACGATTTACTGGCTCATTCATGAAAGCAGACTGATCACCTGCAGCATCTCAGAGCTATATTTCTACGTTGTCGACACTACAAGATATGACTCAATCCACACAAGTGTGTGTTTTGTGTTGGTTCTAGTTGGTTACTTGGTTTCGTACTTTCTAAGGAAGGAATTCAACTCGACCCATGTAAGGTTCAGGCAATGATAGACATGCCTCCACCTTCAAATTTGCTTCAATTCAGAAACTCCAAGGGAAAGAAAACTTTCTAAGGAGATTCATTCCAAATTATGCCGAACTTGCTAAAGGTTATACATGTCTTTTGAAAAAATAAGTCCCCTTCAACTGGGATTAGGTTGCACAAGCTTCCTTTGGTGCTTTGAAAAGTTCCCTAGTAAAAGCACCATTAATGTATGCTCCTGATTATCAAAAAGACTTTAACCTATATCTTGCCACCACAGATACAACCATTGCAATGGTTTTAGTACAAGAAGACAATGGAATAGAACATCCTGTCTATTATTTAAGCCGTAACTTAAATGACAGAGAAAGAAAGTAATCCTACTTTGAAAACTGGCTTTAGCAGCTGTTCAAGCAGTACAAAGATTTCGACATTATATAATCTTTCGCAAAACTACCATCTTGTTAGATCGAAACCCTATGTTCTACATCCTGTCGCGTCAATTTCTAGGGGGAAAATATTCAAAATGGATAGCCATTTTGCAAGAGTTTGATATGGAATTCACCAAATCCAAATAAAAGAAATCTCTAGTTTTTGCGGAGTTACTTTGCGACCTCCCATCATCATCCAATGATTTAACATCTCAAGCATTGATCGTGCATGAATCATTGCTTCTGATATCATCAAGTGACCCGTGGTACGGAGATATACTAATCTATCTCCAAACCGAAACCTATAGGCCTAACACCTCTCACTCATAACAACAATGTACTCGATACCAAGTAAAAGACTACATGATCGTCAGTGATACACTTTACCGTTGTGGTGTCGATACAATTATGTGAAGGTGCCTGATGGATGAGGAGGCCGAGAAAGTCCTGAATGACTATCATTTAGGTGCATGTGGGGGGCATCTATATGGCTACGCTACTGCACAGAAAATATTGCGAGCTGGCTACTTTTGGCCTACTATCTTCAAATATTGCATAATAGCAGTAAGAAGTTTCCATGCTTGTCAAACGTTTGATCGCCAAACCAGATTACCACCCAAACCTCTGCATCCAGTAGTTGTTGTTGGGCCATTCGCCAAATGGGGCATAGATTTCATGACATGTAACCCCACCTCGGCTTGGGGGCATGGGTATATCATATTCACTGTCGGCTATTTTATAAAATGGGCCGAGGTGATGCCTACATTAAACAACAGTGGCGAAACAACGACTCTTTTCTTTTTCAATCATGTAGTCTCTAGGTTTGGTGTTCCATAGGCTATAGTCACAGATCATGGATCACATTTTCGCAATCACATGATGGTTGAATTGACTGCCAAATTAGGACTGTCCCATGGTAGTTCTACTCCATATTATCCACAGGCTAACAAACAAGTTGAAGCGATCAAAAAGGTCCTCAAGTGCATGCTACAGAGAATGATTGGAGCCCATAAACAGGATTGGCATTTAATCCTGTACTCAGCTCTATGGGTGTATAAAACCTCAGAGAGAAATGCGACTGGGTTTACACCCTTTCAGTTGGTGTATAGCCTGGAAGCTATCTTACCGATTTAATGTGAGATTTCATCTCTAAAGCTCGCAATCGATCTACTCCCTGAAACTTCATAGGAAGATGTTCATTTCTTGGAACTAATCCAGTTGGATGAAACCCGTCGTGACGCCGTGCTAGCTAACGAAACACATAAGAAACGTGTCAAAGCACAATTTGACAAAAATGTCAAACCTCGTGTCTTCTCCGAAGGTGACCTAGTCTTACTCTATGATCAAGACTCTGATAAATTGGGAGCAGGTAAGTTCCAATCATTATGGATGGGCCCCTACATTGTTAAACAGGTATTAGCAAAAGGAGCCTACGAGCTGGTAGATTACGATGGAATTCCACTATCACAACCTCAGAATGGGTTGTATCTTAAGTGATACTATGCTTGATCAAGTGTAGTTATCTCTTTAAATGCTTTTGTTTCATTTTTGTTTCCGTCAAGAGTTTTCATTTTGGTTAAGTAATCCACTTTGCATTTATTGCATATGTCGGACTTTTTGGAAACATTCATTGGGTATGCCAACGGAGCTAGTCGTAGAATGCGGAACCTATCTTCTATAGCCTGGGCCATCTTTGATCCAAGCGGTGAGTTAGTGAGTTTCAGGGGGATATGTATTGGTCAATCAACGAACAACATCGCTGAGTACAACACGTTGATAGAGCTTCTCTCTGATACCATTTCGCATGGCATACACCGACTTATTGTTAGGCTAGATTCGCAACTCGTCATTCTACAGCTTACTGGCATCTATTCAGTTCAGAACCCAACTATCTATCATATGTTCCTAAGAGTCAAGATTTAAGAAAGGCATTCTGATTTCATTCAATTTCAACACATTTCCAGAAACTTAAACACTTTAACTGATTCATTAGCGAATTATGTGTTAGAAAAGCATTTGCAACATTTGTAAAGAAAAGCATTTTACATCAACACTTGCATCTAGATCACATAACTTAACCAAAATAAACTCCGAAAATAAAAAATATATAACTGTTTATAGTTTCACATAATGTTTTGTGTACAAGGAAAAATCGGTCATGCGACCAAGAAACTCAAAAGTAAATGCAGAAAAGCATCCTATACTAATGATGCTAGTGATAACATGTCACCGCTTGTGTGATCATATGCAGGAGCCTAGTCCATCGACTCGGAACGCCAGTAGTATGGCACTATAGCCTCAGAGGTAAATCGTCAGTCCTCACATCCTGGATACCAAGGGTAAGACCCTCGATCTGATCCTGCAATACTGTGAGGGTCTCTGCTATGTCCAAATCACGAAGGACAACCCTCCCTACAACTTCTCTTGCTGGAACGCTAGCTTCCGCCCTTAGGCATGCTGCTGGTCTCACTAGCCCAACATCTGCACAAGTACATGAGTTCAATTAGTCTTGATAAATTGCAAAAAAAGCATTATAAAACTGATAAACAAAGATATGGTCAAATCTTTACCTATCACATCCCACTGCTCGCCAGCCGGCAACGCCAAATCCGGGTCACTTCGGAAGTCCATCCCGATATACAGATACTCTGAGAAGACCATCTCCTGATGGTTGAAACACTTAAATAAGGCATCAAAGAAAGTAATCTGTGGCTGACCAGCATGTCTGGCCATGAGATCGACCCATCTTTGCATCCTGGGTTCCCTCAGTGCTGGCAATCCTAGTGAAATATGTTGTGGCTGCATCGGTGGGATCCTCTCTAAGGCAAAGGTAGTCAAAATGGAACCATATCCAAAGTTCTTGGATCTTCCATTCTTTACCTTGGAGAGCTGTTCTTTTATCATCGGAAGTACTGCATCACACCAGTTGAATACTTTTGGTTCCAGGCATTCTAAAGCATATTGCACATAAGATTTGTTTGCCAAATGAAGAGCTACGCTACCAGCCAATCTAGCAAAGGTGAATAAAATGGTCCTCAGAGACCAATCAGTGACATCCCAGATATTGATCTTTCCATCTCTACTAGGCTGAGATCCATCTCTACAAAGCTGGCGGATATAATCTCTCATCGATTCGCCCCCACGGGTGGATCTTGACAGTGAAAGAGGGGCACCACACCTCAATAACCTCGTCAAAAAGTAGATGTCCTCGACTGTTAGTGGGATAGATTTACCTCTAATCTAGAACACCTGGTTGATCGGATCCCATGCATCGAGGAAATATTGCAACAAGCTGATTTGTTGCCTCATGCTAGATATACGGAAGAATTTGAGCAAACCATAGTTTCGCAATGCAGTAACAGTACCCTGATCATGCAAGGCAATCATGTCTTCTTCTTTATGCTCATGTTCATGCCACGTGACAACCATCTTGATCCAAAAAATATCTAAGTCACAGACAAAAGATGAATTAGGATCCAAATTTGAGAAAAACAGGAAAAATTTCATGAGAAATCACTGTGCAAAGTTTCCCTTCTGCGCCCATCGCACCCTGCCTTTGGACAAGGTGAGATGCATACTGACTGGCCAATGCACAACTCAATATGCATCACACCTTTCGATATAGGGCAGGTGCGATGATGGGAGAACATTTTCTTCAAACCCCAAGGGCTCAGAAAAAGGGGAAAACTTGCTCAAAATCAGAAAAGGATGGAATGAAAATGAAGAGCTCAGGGTTAGCTCCTACCTAGTCCTGACGGCGTGGAGAATAGTCCACCAGATCTCCCAAAATCAGTTGATGAAGTTTGAGGCAGAAAACCACTCCAGAGCTCCAAATCCCAAATTTGAAATGAAATGGTAAAAATGAGGGGTAAAACTACTTTTTATGTTACTATTCACGTACTTCAAGTAAAATGTTATTTTTTAATTCATTTTTCAAGCATATATATGTGTATTTCTAATCAATTTGATGGATCAATTGAGCAGGTTGAATGACCGAGAAAGGAATCTAACGTGTTAAAAAGGTAAACTAAATATCATTGACCAATATCAAGAGCAATGTTCCCACAAGGTTCAAGCTCGTTAAAAAATCAACCCGCACTAAGCACATGTTGGCACAAGGTTCAAGCTCATTAAAAAATAAACCCACCTCTGGTAAATAACCTTTTGTGATCGCTTTGCTATCTGCCCTTTTGAACTTTGGTTGTGTTCCTTCCATCACCTCCATTTCATTCGGCTGACCATATGCTTCCACTTGATTGTTTACCCTTTTGAGGAACATCTGTGATGAGTGATTCTGATTGCCACCCTCTTCACACTGCCATGTTTTGAGAAGTTCCAAACTTACCTGGAACCAGCTGCTACCCAGAAACATCACTCGTTCCTAAAAAACAAGCCTCTTTTAAACTATTTTTAGACTCGTTAAATATAAAAAGATCATCGAGCTATTAGCCTTCCCAGCTCTTTAAAGTAAGGGGAATGTTATCCCTCTCATATATTTTATTCTTTTTGAACTTGAGGGATTATTAAACAAAAAAATCGAGTGCTTGCCTTTGTTGGCTCATTAAAACTATCGAAAATTCATCCCTTTCATATTATTTTACACTTTTTCGGACTTAAGGGATTATGCCATGAAAAAGGACTATTGGAGTCTCCTTTTCATCCATTTTCAGACTCTCTAAACAAGAAAAGGACCGAGTTATCTTTGTCGTTAAACTCGTTAAAACAATAGCGACAAACTTGTCCACCCAGACAAGAACGAGTCTCACTGATGCTAGGCTCGCTAAACACAAAGCGACAGGTTTTCCCAAAGGGAAAATTATAGACCAAGCATATGTTATCCTCCTCAAGATGTTAAAAAATAAAGAGGTACGAGTCAGAAATGACTGGGAAAAATGGGAAGAAAACTTGAAGAACTCTATTGGTAGAAAGTTGCTTTTGAACATGACACTTTCACTCCATCACCGTGATTGAGTTGGGTTGGGTTTCTATTCACCGTCACCGTTGGTCCGCCGTGCCATCCATGGGGTTAATGCTACCAGTCCATATCAGTGTTGCCAATATGTTCAAGAGAAGTCATTCAGAGAATTCACCATCCAACAAATGCCTCATCCACTGCATTACATCCACACTTCATTTTTCATGACCGCCATTCCTGAACCTCATATCATCATATCGTTTTCACCTCCAAAAAAATCATTTGCTCTGTTTCGCGTCGTAGATGTGGGATACATCAAGGCCCTCCTATGACAGGTCACTTATTGTTGACATCATCTCATTATCCAAGAAGTTTACTTAGAAACAATCTTTTCAGTACTTTGAAGCTTGCATGCCTCAATGACAAGTTTCTCACTTTCGGCGATAGGTTTACATCAATGACCTTCGACCGAAGACATCAGCTCATGTATTCACACCACGTGAATTGTACTGTAGTACCTTGAGGGTCATCATCATTATTGGTGATTCCTCTTGCGTCTGTTAACAACTTACATCATTGGCTGGTAATCAGGCGATGTCTTTCCATGTTCGACTTCAGAACATCTTTTCACATGGATCGACTTGTACATCGGGCAAAGATTGTATGAGTTTTGAAGACCCCGGATCTAGTTTCATCCATCCGGGTTGCGATATATTCAGGAAAATAAAGACATCAATTGTACACAGAAGCTACACAGATAGTCATCTAGCTAGGGAAGATGACTCTTCATGCGAAGAATCACAAGTCTGCAACAGCAGATGATTATCTCTCCTATGTACATGAAAATGAATTTATAAAGCTGAGCATGGGAATGCCTGCCTCAGCTAGATCATGAAAATAATATGATGATGATGTATTGTATCGTATATTATACAGGTCACCTTCCAGTTCGAATACCTCAGATCCTCATGAATGAAGCATTTCACTTGACATCAGAAGATTTACGACCTCATGCTTTAGGGGGCATCTGTTATAGACATATTTGGGCACTGCAACCCCAAACTCATATGTCCATAAAATAAGGACTCCTCAAGTCCCTAAAAGTGTTGCTTCATACCCTAAAGGATCATGGTTAGTTGATTACATCATTTCCCAGAAGTTCCACCTGAAAACTACTCAGAACTGGCCAAAACTAGACCATACATGCTGCTCCATGGACAAGGTGCGATTCATACTAACTGCCTAACTGGCCAAGTGTGATGCATACTGAAATGGCCTTCTATGGGGTACAATGAGTGAGAATAGACAAATGGCAGAGACAGTTTGCAAGGTGGATGATCATGGAATCTTCCAGAAACTTCTCCTGTGACACTTGCCTCTCTGAATTCGCCCAGGGATGAGTAAGAGATCATGAAATATCCAAGTGGAACCAAGAACTATCAGTGGAATGACACTAATCAAAAACCCATAGCTGACTCACACCCTTGCAAGACATCTATATATGGATCATGCATCTAAGAGATCTAAGGGCTGGAATTTTTTATTTTGTAAGGAAGTGCTGTTGGTTTGTTGAGAAGAGACATTGCATTGTTGGGTGATTTTCTTGTTCATGAGGTGAAGAGGGCTTCTACAAATAGGAGGATGATGCTGGATCAGACAACTGGGTTGTAATCCTCTCTTACATTACTATTAATAAAGTTCTTTGAGTTTTCCTTCATATGATCTTGCATTTGTGAATCTTATTGTTTATGAATGCAATTGTATGGTCAATGTGTTTCTAATTCCATTTTGGTTATGATGTTTTAGATAGAGATGCTTTGATAGTTTGCTATTACTTTGACTCTACAGGCAGTCTTTGACGTGGGACAAGTAGGAGAGGAGTGGCAGATTCTATCAAGGAAAGGAGAAATCAAGCTAGGATCAAAGCGAAGTATCCAGGTTGGTCCTCTATTCTTCTCTTCCATCTATCACACTTAAAGGAACTCTTAAAAAGATTTCATTATTTGTTTCTAAGATAGCTACCCATCTCAGTGGGACTAGCAGTTCGAATCGACACTAGTTTTCCCTGAAACAGGGATGTTTGATGTTGTGTCACTGGAAGCCATGAAAGAAATTAAAGAGTGGTTGGATAGAAAGATTCATGAGTTCGCGACGCAGGAAAATAGGAATCTGAAAGTATCAAAGGAACAATGGTTAGAGCACTAAGTGTATACGGAAATTCATGAAATTTTCTTTGCATCCTTCCCTGTGATGCAGGAAAGTGTGCCTTCTGCAGACAGAGGCAACCCGTCTAGCCCTAGAGTGGGTCTAGTCATAAACAAGGACATATCAACAATAGTTTTCCTTAAACTGTAATAGTTGGAGGCCTACCTTAACCGGTGGTCGATGGAGTTCCATTGCGTTACTTCAGCTTCCGCTTCCTTCTCCTAATGAGTGATCAACCTGAAACAATGCAAAGGAAATACAACAAAGCACGTAACCGAAAAACAACAATGATCTATTTACTCACAAAGTCAAGAAGTCATGAGCTATCAAGTAAATTACATACAAGACATAGGAAAACATCATTGATTGTATTAATAATGAAATAAGAGTAAGCTTACAACCAAAGTCTTGATGTCACAAGCCTTCTCAGAGGAATCCAGCCAGCATGTTCCTCAAGCATTCACTCTTTGAAGATGGATCTCCCAACATACAAGTCTCTCTCACTCATAAGTTTTACACAAGATTAAGGGCACTTCACAACCTTCCACAAGCTATCAACAATCCCACACTTGTCACACTCACACTAGCTATCTAGCAAACACACAAACACTAACAGCACTACTCAACTAGCCAACTATCAGAAACTAGCAATGCATAGCAATGGTGAGATTTTAAATAGGAGAAGGAGTCTCCATGGTGGAAGAGTGAACTTATCTCTAAGGAAGGTAGCACAATTGATGGAACTGCCATGCTAGAGAAAGGAGGGCGATACAAACTATGCCAACAACCAGGTCTGGAGTCATCTGGAAGGCTGACTATTGGAACAAATTTGCCCAATCTAGATCATCGCGGGGGCATAACTGATCTTTAGCGCTGACATCGCTAGTGAGCAATGTAGCCAGTCAGATCATCGCTAAAGATAATAAGTAACCTCGTGCTGGAGCATGAAATCGGACCATCGCGGGAATCAGATGTACTTCCGCGCTGGCAGCGTGGCTAGACTATTCATGAGTGCCTTTTAGCATGTATATTAAGTCCACAGTCGCAATGAGGCAGATAACTTAGGAAAAATTGGTCATTTGGCAGCACAAGAGAGCATTTGTTCAATATGAGCATGTTTGACTTGGACACATGACACAGTAGAAGGACTGGAGTGAAGGGAGTGACAAATTACTGTGTAACAGATGCCCCCTAAAGTATGAAGCTGGAGAGAGTGGGAGGGGTGAAATTCTTTACAAAACTGACTGAGCTGGAACACCATCTAGAAGAACTTGCACGCAAGTACAATTGATATCTCTGATAATGAGGTACATGTAGTCTGGGCATGGGTGCAGCCATCCAAAAGACACATGAACTAGGTCTGTGGTATGGATGCAGCCATCCAGCTAATAAGACCATGATAATGGTAAAGGTATGGTCGCAGCCATCCATGAAGACTCAGGTATGGTCGTAGCCATTCATCAATGAGTCTTGTAATCATGAACCAATCAACGCAGCTGAACATGTGTAACTTGAGCACGGGGTCTTGAACCCAATCGATCGTAGTACAAATTCTAACATGTGAATAGATGTGTTGAGGCTGAGCATGATAGGAAGTCGCTTGATTACCAGTCAATGATGAAAACTGTTAACAAGTGCGAGAGTAACCACCAATAATGCCAATGGTTCTCAAGGTACTAGCTAGCACAATCCACGAAGTGTGAAAAGGGAGTTGAAGTCGAACACTCGTGGAATCACCCAATCGATGACCAATGATGAAAGTCGACTGTCAGGTGTGAAGAACTTGCCATTGAGGCATGCAAGCTCTAAGGTACCAAAGGGGATCTCTAGATCAATATCCTGGATAATGAGCTAATGTCGACAGGAGACGACCTGTCGTAGGAGGGCCATAATGTTTCCCCCATCAACGGCATGAGATAAGGAACAAGTGGTAGATGGCGAAATAGAGTATCAGAGGAGGAGGCAAGGGTGTAAACTACAGAAGGATTATACTCTTGAACATGTCGGTGACACGACTCCGGAGGGTGGCAGCATTCAGATACCAAGGTATCAGAGGCATGATGGAGACGGTGTGAATCAGACAGAATGAGGCTCAATGGAAACCCAAACCCATGGAAGGCCAAATGACGATGTATGGATGTCCCAACCTGAAAAAAAGCAAAAGCATCGATGTTCAAGAGTGACTAGCTGCCAATGATGATTTCCGAATTTTCCGCACCATTGTTGGCGAGTACCCCTATTATTTTTGTTAAAGATGACTTTATGGATCAAGTGTACACGAACCATGATGTAACTCCACTACCTGTAGCGCTACACAAAAAATGTCAAACGTAAACCCATTCGATATGAAATGAACAATATATGTAGAAACATAGTTAACAAGCCAAATTTTAACTAACCATATGATAAAAAATGAGAAAAAACCCACATTTATAAAACATAATTTTTTTAATTTTCAAAAATTACTATAAAAGGGGGGTAATTCGTTCATTTTTACCATTGGTACTATTCATTTCACCTTGGAGCGACTTGGAGCACCAAATTTGGCGAGCTGATTTCGGCCCCATTCGTCCACCATTCATCCTGAAACTTATTCTAGGTAGATAGACCTCTTCCTGCGCTTCAATTCAGTGTCTTTTCTATGCATTCTGACATTAGATGTGTTAGCTTAGGTGGATTTTTTGAGCCGGACTCCGCCGCTCGGTCATCGCGGGTATACCGCTTGGGTCCGTGATAACAGAAAATATTTACACATAACGTGTTCTGATCATCGCAGGAAAGTGATGTACTTCCGCGATGACCGTGAGAAAATTGAACTTGTCAACCTCACGTCATCACCACTATTTTAAAAATAGTGGCGATGGCGATGCAAAAATATTTTTTTGTGAAAATGACGTATTAAATTTTGTAAACAAAGTTTTAATCCATTTTTTCTCATCATGCAGGGCATAATGGCGTTTGTCTAGCAAGAACGAACACACGATGATAACGATGTGGAAGGTTTTGCTGATGTTGGGTGCCGAAATGCTTTATGGGCATGCAAATTGCTAAAATTCTTCCTTACTCCACACCTTCGATCCCAACTTGATTTAGTGGAGCTACTAATCGGGGCCTGGAATCCAACAGATGGGAAATTCATAGTCCGAGGCCGAGACATCGAGTTCGATGCCACGGACATGTATTTCCTGACCGGGCTGTCCTGACGTGGTGAGAGGCCCATTATAGAGGGGCAGCAACCTGGGGGCGATTCTCTAGAGATGATGATGGCACAAGTGTGCCCATGGGCTCACAAATCGAGGAGCGAGAAGGTGGCAATCCTGACAGTGGAAGATGTGGTTCTTCGTGCAATGCTATTTATGGTGACATGGGCAGCGGGCTCCCAAGCCCAACACGAGGCATCGAAGACCCATCTCCGGTTGGCTCTCGAGTGTCTCAATCCGACCATGTTCAACTGGGCGGAAGTAGTGACGGCCAATATGAAGAGATAACTTACCAACTGTCGTCGTGGAGAGACAAAGCAGTTTGGCTACAGGTCCATCTTAGTCCCGCTCATGCTGGAGCAGGTGCCGACATTGTAGTTACAGGACATGGATTTGGATTTTCCCAGACCACATGAGACCAGGGCCACACGGTGGGGACACGTTATGCCACGAGGAGGTGGCGGATGACCAGTGTTGTGGGGGACACTATTCTGTGAGTGGCTAGAGTGCTAGACAATCTTCGTTGAAGATTGGCCATATGCTAGCATGGACTTTTGTGGAGATATTGACATGCAGCTGCCCATTGGTGAGCAGTGGGATGATGGTGTTAAGACACTTGATCACATTATTTTTTGCATTTTATTTTTTACGATGTTTTTTAGATTTTTCATGTATATGTCTTAATGATGAACTCTATGGTACTCACAGATGTGGGACCAATGAGACCTGTTGGGCTAGCTCCAGAGGCACGGAGGGATGCACAGGGCATCGTAGCGCTGGCCTTGGCTCCCCCAGCTGATGATCCGGTGGAGACAGTGGCCCGAAACCTTGAGGGCCTGATGGCAGGGATCCCTGATTACATGGGGATCAAGGAGGTCCCCATAGCATTCCAGATTCACATAGTAGGAGTGGTACCTAGGGTGAACTACCTATTGAGGTGGGTGGCACAAGCTGTGGTGTGCTATAGGGAGCATAACCCACCATAGTGGACGCCTAGGTTTTATTTCCTGCTGATGATTTTTTTGAGAGACATGTGTCTTGGATGTATGGAGAACACAGACTCTATTTGGACATATACACTTATTTTTGAGCGCCTCAGTGTGCCATATGATATATATATATATATATATATATATATATATATATATATATATATATATATATATATTCCTATGGTTCATTATTGTTTTTTACATGCTTCTTATATGCTGTTTTGATTACATGTTACGAAAATGTCTATCTAATACATGGTTTTCCAATGCATCAGTTAACGTGTTTAATCTCCATGGAATATGTTGATATGTGATAAAATCAAAATTCCTTTCTAACAATTTAACACATAAGTACAACCTTAAAATCCAATGGTCTCTGACAGAATATCGCCCATTGAGCTGGTGGACAACAAGATGAGAATCTAGGTTCACAACTAATGTTCGAATACTGAGATTTATCGCCTCGGTCAGTAACTCAATAACAACACTATATTTAGCGACATTGTTTGTGGTACATCCTAGACAAACACCTTGAAGGTCTACTAACTCACCGTGAGAATCGTAGATCACCCATGTTACAGAAGACAGGTTGCGGGTACTGTGGTAGGCACCATCAGCGAAACCAACGTAAGGTGCACCAGACATCTACACAAGAAGAAAAAGACATAATAAGCGGTAATTATGCCTACAAACCAAGCCAGAACAAGAAAACATACTCACACAACACATTTGCTAAAAACAAACATATGTACAAATCAAGGTGCATGAAGTTCACACATAATATTTTTTCAAGTAAAGCCCATTTTGGGGCTTATCCAGAGGGTTCCCTTCATAATCAATCAACTCATAGGCCCCTTTTTGCAAAACTCACTTTACAATATAAGGCCCGTGCCACATGGGCTCTAATTTGCCTACCCCGAGCTTATCATTTGCTTGATCGTAGAGCAGGACTAAATCTCCTTCAACAAAAGAATGAGGATGGACAGTATGATCGAAGTGAGTTTTCACTCTCTTCTTCTGTGCTTCAATATCTAGAGAGGCTAGTCGACGGGTCTCATCGAGCCGTTCTATGTAGAGAAGGCGTTCTTCTACTGGAGTAGTGTTGGGGAGTAATTCGACGACTAATTTCAAAGAATGGATCTCACATTCAATGGGAAGGGTAGCCTCCAGCCCGTAAAATGTTGGCATTATGATAAATAGGTTGTACTTGATGGCAACCCACTCATCTCAGATGATAAATTATAGTGCAGCAAAGTTCACGCACTTTCATGAAGATAAAAGTTTCTTTCATGTAGAGAAAAGTTCACGCACTTTCATGAAGATAAAAGGTTCTTTCATGTAGAGAAAAGTTCACGCAATTTCATGAAGATAAAAGGTTCTTTCATGTAAAGAAAAGTTCACGCACTTTCATGCAGAGAAAAGTTTCTTTCATGTAGAGAAAAGTTCACGCACTTTCATGCAGAGAAAAGTTTCTTTCATATAGAGAAAAATTCACTCACTTTCATGCAGAGAAAAGTTCCTTTCATGAAGAGAAAAGTTCACACACTTTCATGGTTAGCTCATGGTATTAGTCCAACAGTTTTTGATCCTGTGGTTTTGGTCTGTGGTATTGCATCCAAAACTGTTGACCCCAAGTATTGGGTACATGGTATTGTGTTATTATGGTTTTGGACCGTGGTATTGTGAATGGCCTAAGACTATAAAAGAGGAAGGAGATCATTTGGCAAGGCAATCAATCTGAATGAATTGAATATCTAATAAGTGCTAGATCTGAAATATTTTTGATTGGGGTTATGGTGCAGATCTGGATCTGAATGAAGGAGGAACCTTAGCGCATAAAGAAGGATGAGTTCTATTGATGGGTCATAATCTTTAAGCTTGAATAATAATATCTTTGTATGATTTTGATATGTTATATGAGGTGCATGCTTGATCTATAAATATGACAATCTGGGTTAATTAGTGTCTAAATATCTGAAAGAATGAATTATTCTTTATAGACTTGTACGCAGGTTCAATGAAGTGAAAGAGCGTATACACGCTGGTTCAATGAATGAAAACAGCGTATACACAGGCTGGTCCAAACACAGGAGCGTATGCACGCAGGTTTCATGTTGTTGAAATAGCGTATATCTTTTAAATTATGATCTAGCTACCTCTGTTTATTGTTGTAGTATTTTGGGTTCAGAATTTGGTGTGTGGTTACTGTTACTGTGTTCTGGGTACAGCTGTCAGAGAAGTGTTTACTTGATTCGGTGCTAATTGGGAAAAGGATATTGTTTGATGCAGATATACTTAATGATTGATTGATGGATCTGGTCTGAAAATTTATGAAACGTTGTCCCTGGAAGAAAGAGAAGGTTGTAGCCTTCAGTAGGCCAGCACCTACGTACTAGTATCTTGGCTAGTACAAGAGCTAAGGGGGTTGTAGCTCCCTTCTAGGAGAAGCTGGAAAATGAGAGAGGGTTGTAGCTCTCTGCAGGTTGTAGCCTACGTACTAGTAAAGGATTGCACCAGTAGATTGTAAAAGGAAGTTTCTAATTAAAGAAAGTTAGAGACGAATTACAGCAGGTGGTTTTCACCCACATTGGGTTTCCACCTTATATCTTGTGTTCTTGTGTGTGACTGTCTTCTATTCTGTTTTACTGGTCTGGTTACTGTCTATTTCACTCAGATACACAGATTAATAATCAACATCTGAAAGATAAAGTAAATCATAAGTTTGCATTGTATATGCGGGTTTCCTTCTACATAGTTGCGTATATACGCGGGTTTTACTAACTGAAGTAGTGTATATCCTCTGAATTTTAAAAAGGGAATATTTGGCTTGATAATACTGATTCACCCCCCCCCCCCCCTCTCAGTATTATTTCCAACAATTGGTATCAGAGTAGGTCCTTCTGAAGAAGCTTGATCCCTTGGAGGAAGATCCATCATCATGAGCAACTACAAGAGAGAAGCTGCTTTCAAGGCTTCAGGCAAAGGAGACTACTATGAGTCAGGACACATGTCAGAAAAAGAAGAATAATCAAATTTTGTCAAGAATCTTCAACGGGGCGCTGGAAGATTCCAAGGTAAGTTACCTTTCAAATGCTTTGCTTGTGGAAGAGTCGGTCATTATGCTGCCAAGTGTCCTCTTAAGGATAAGATTGACAAAGGGAAGGAACCTGTTAGATGGAACAAGAAACAGAATGCAACTAAGAAAAGTTACTACACTCATGAAGACAGTGATGGCCTATCAAATAGTGACGAAGATGAATGAGGTAATGATTATAAACTTTTAATGGCTTTTGAAGATGATGATTTCATGGACGCTATAGATGTAGATGGTTTTTATGAAGAGATTTATAGGCTCAAAACATGTTTAGAAGAAAAAGATATGATCATTGATACTCTGCAATTCCAACTTGATGAAAAAGAAAAATTTCTTGAGAAGTTAGAATGTGAAATTGTTGGCCTTAGAAAAGAAATTGAGAAAACAAAGGCTCTTAATCTTAAATTTGTTAAAGGATCTGAAACTCTGGATGAGATTATCAATGTACAGCGTTCTCCACTAATCAAGACAGGTCTGGGGTATAATGGAGAAGCATCTCAAGCATCCACCTCAAAGAGTTATCTTGATGCAGCAAGGAGGAATGAGCAAAAGCCCAATGGAGATCACCAGGTAAAACAGGGACGAATTACATCAAGAATAAACAAAGACTACCAGGTAAACCAGGGGCAATCCATCTTAAGGGTGAACAAAAGCTACAACCAGCCACATGTAAAAACTTCTCAATTTGCTTCAAGAATGGATGACAATAGAAACTACAATCATTTGGCTGGTAGATTTGATAATCGCAGAAGTTTATTCAATGGCCAATGTTTCTCTTGCCATAACTTTGGTCACAAAGCAGCTCAATGTGTTTCCTATAAGGCAATCATGATTAGAGAAGCTCAAAAATAAAGAAGTATGACCGGGATTACGAAAAGGACCTATAACAACTTTTCGGCCCTTGAAAATGAAATTGAATGTTCTATTTGTAATAACTTCGGTCATGAAGATTCTGAATGCAAGAGCAGGTTTCGACAGACAAAGGAACAAGCCTCAAGCACCAGAACATGGAGAATAAAGGAACCACAACCAGAAATATGTGGGATAACTTTTTATGCAGAAGAATAGGAAAATCTATGGTACATCGACAGTGGATGTTCGAAGCATATGACAGGTGATAAAGAAAAACTTGAATCATATAGTGTTTTAGAAAAGGGAAAGAAAGTTTCTTTTGGAAATGATACCCCTGCAGTCATAAAAGGAAGATGCACTACTTAGTTGAAAGAAAAGGTCAAAGCTAGAAATGTTTTGTATGTTGATGGCTTGAAGCATAATCTATTGAGCGTCAGTCAGATGTGCGATCAAGGAACTGAGGTAATATTTCGATCAAATGGATGTAGTGTTCGTGATCTTGATACAGGAAAAACAGTGATCAAAGGTAGAAGAACTCCAAATAATTTATACATATTTGAAGAAGGACAACAACAATGTTATTTGAGCAAGGATGATGAACACTGGCTATGGCACCAGAGGTTGGGGCATCTAAGCTTTTCACAAATAAGGAAAGCATGCAAATACCAGGCAGTTTGTAGTCTTCTAGATATCAAAATTCTAGACAACACAATATGCAAATCATGTCAGTTTGGTAAGCAAACCAGAACTAACTTCCCTAAGAAGGAAGGATTAGCTAGCAGGCCTCTTGAGCTAGTCCATACAGATGTATGTGGTCCATTTAGGACAAGGTCACCTCAAGGAGAAGAATACTTTATATTATTCATTGACAACTTCTCCAGGATGGTTTGGTTAGGACTTATGAAGCACAAAGACGAAGCATTCGAAAAATTCAAATCCTTCAAAGCCTTGGTTGAAAACAAATCAGATCACAAAACTAAGTGCCTCAGGTCCGACAAAGGTGGGGAGTTTACCTCAAATGAATTTTTCGATTTTTGTGAAGAACATGGAATAAGAAGGGAATTCTCTATAACTAGGACTCCTCAGAAAAATGGAGTGGTGGAAAGGATGAACAAAATGGTCCAACAAATGGCTCGTGCTATGCTTGATGAGTCTGGAACTCTCACAACCTTCTGGGGTGAAGCTACATTTCCTGTGGTTGTTATTCTCAACAAAACAAGTGTTCGAGTGAACAACACTCAAACTCCTCATGAGCTTTGGTATGGTGAGACTCCTTCGGTAAAGCATTTCAAAATTTTTGTAAGCAAATGCTATATTAATAATAATGATGAAAAACTTGGAAAACTTGAACCTAGAGCAGATGAAGGCATTCTCCTTGGTTATTGTCCCCACAGCAAAGCATATAAGTGTTACAATAAAAGACTTGGAAGAATTTTTGACAACATTGATGTAGTGGTTGATGAAAGAGGATACATTCCTAGGCAAGTAAATTATGAAAATATCAAAGAGGATGAAGACTACTCTCCAAATCAGACTGATGATGAAGAAGAACCTCAAGAGGAACCAGAGGAACAGATAAGGATAGAAGAGAAGACTCCATCTAGGTACGTTGAGAAGAATCATCCAGAATCTCAGATTTTGGGGCAGAAAGATGCAGGTGTACAAACAAGAAGAACAATTTCAGAAGCCTCAAGCTATTTGGCATTGCTCTCCTTCACTGAACCTCAAAATGTAAAAGAGGCATGCAAAGATGAATGCTGGGTCAAGGCAATGGATGAAGAACTTGAGCAGATCGAAAAGAATAACACTTGGGAGTTGGTTCCTAGACCAAAGGATAAGAATGTCATAGGGACAAAATGGATCTTTAAAAACAAGTTGAATGAAAATAGGGAAGTGATTAGAAACAAGGCCATACTTGTTTGTAAAGGGTATGCTCAACAAGAAGGTATAGACTTTGAAGAAACTTTTGCTCTCGTTGCTAGACTTGAGGCCATCCGAATGTTCCTTGCTCTCTCAAGCTTTCAGAAGTTCAAAGTATTTCAAATGGACGTGAAATCAACCTTTCTGAATGGAGACTTAGAAGAAGAAGTGTACATTGAGCAACCAGACGGCTTCATCCTTGGTAATGATCCAAATCTTGTATGCAGAGTAAAAAAGGCTCTCTATGGTCTTAAACAGGCTCCAAGGGCTTGGTACTACCGTTTGGACAAATATCTTCATCAACAGGGTTTTTCAAAAGGATCAGCAGATAGCAATCTTTATATAAAAATTGAAAATGACAAATTGCTAATACTTGTTGTGTATGTAGATGATATTATCTTTGGCAGCAATGAAGAAGCTATGAGTCAAAGCTTTGCCTTGGTAATGTAGAAAGAATTTGAAATGTCTTTGCTTGGAGAACTGACATATTTTCTTGGATTTCAAATCCAACAAAATGAAGGTAGTATCCTTTTGTCTCAAACCAAGTATCTCAAGCAGATCTTGAAGAAATATGGCATGGAATATGCAAAACCAGTATGTACCCCTATGGTTACAGGATGTAGCCTCAGTGCAAATGATGAATCTGTAGCAGTGCATCAACCAACCTATAGATCCATGATTGGAAGTCTTCTTTATTTGACATGTACTCGACTAGACATCATGCATGCAGTGGGAATAGTTGGAATATTTCAGGAAAATCCTAAAGAAACCCATCTTCAGGTAGTAAAGAGAATTTTCAAGTATCTTCAAGGAACTCAAAACTATGGCTTATGGTATCCTAGAGATACAGATCTCACTCTACATGCTTATACAGATGCAGATTGGGCTGGAAGCATGGATGACAGAAAGAGCACAAGTGGTGGAGCATTCTTTATGGGTTCCAGATTAGTATCTTAGTTCAGCAAGAAACAGAGTTCGATTGCTTTATCTACAGTTGAAGCAGAATATGTGGCTGCTGCATCTTGTTGCACTCAACTTCTTTGGATGATGCAAACCTTGCAAGACTTTCAAATCAATTGTACACCACCTATCTCCATCTTATGTGATAATACAAGTGCAATAAGCATTTCTAAGAACCCAGTCATGCATTCAAAAACCAAGCACATACCAATCAAGTATCACTTTCTCCGGGAACAAGTGTTGGAACAAAAGGTCAAGTTGGAGTATGTTCCTTCTAAGGAACAAGTTGCTGATATTCTCACCAAACCACTACCTAGGGAGACATTTGAATACCTCAGACAAAAGCTGGGGGTAGTTGATGCATCATCTTGCTATTAAATCTTGTCTATTTCAGAGAAAAATGGGTGTACGTGAGTTGCCTGAGGAGGATCCGCGTACATACGCAGGTTTGTGCAGATATAGTCGCATATATGGACGCCTGATGGATATCAGTAGGGACAGGCTCTGATTATGGTGGAGATAATCTGAATTGGGTCTGATAGAGACCTTCTGGCACAGGTTCAGGGGGAGCAGATAAACTTCTACTGATGCATTGTTGGCATTATCTTAGAAGCTTTTGGTTCTAGTTCACAACTGTTGTTGGTTTCAGGTGGAACAAATGCAGAGAAAGAACAAAAGGAAATCATGGTTGCTGATCTGAATTGTGATTAACAGATGCTGCTGCTATCAATTTTTGGTGTCTTTCATAAGTATTGCTCTAGATATTTCGTCTCTATGGTGTCAAGGTCATGTAACAGCCTATATTGGTTTCCCCACTATGCCTGGGATGAAGATGTAATGTTTTTGGTTGTCATATGTACATTTTTGATGTATCCCCACTTGGTTGGGTGGATGATCCCCACTTGGTTGGGTGATGGATGTATGTATTGAGTCTTTTGGTGATAGGATGGTCTTTTATGATGTATAAGTCATCGTTCTTCTTGTAAAACATATTTTTGTAGACCTTGCTTATAGTCAGGGGGAGCATGAACAACACACTTCAGCAGAGCAGAGACTTCAGCATGTACTCAGAGGAAGCATGGACAGAGTGGTACACCTTGGCATATACAAAGGGGGAGCTCATTCAGAGATTTCAGCAGGTACTCAAGGGGAGTATGGGCAACAGAAAGTTTATCTAGGAAAGAGATTATCTTGGTCTGCCCTATGCCCTTTGCCCTTAATGACAAAGGGGGAGAGTGACTGGTTGTTGTTGCCATCAAGTCCAAAGGGGGAGATTGTTGGCATTATGATACATATTTTGTACTTGATGGCAACCCACTCATCTTAGATGATAAATTATAGTGTAGCAAAGTTCACGCACTTTCATGAAGATAAAAGTTTCTTTCATGTAGAGAAAAGTTCACGCACTTTCATGAAGATAAAAGGTTCTTTCATGTAGAGAAACGTTCACGCAATTTCATGAAGATAAAAGGTTCTTTCATGTAAAGAAAATTTCACGCACTTTCATGCAGAGAAAAGTTTCTTTCATGTAGAGAAAAGTTCATGCACTTTCATGCAGAGAAAAGTTTCTTTCATATAGAGAAAAGTTCACGCACTTTCATGCAGAGAAAAGTTCCTTTCACGAAGAGAAAAGTTCACGCACTTTCATGGTTGGCTCATGGTATTAGTCCAACAGTTTTTGATCCTATGGTTTTGGTCCTTGGTATTGCATCCAAAAGTGTTGACCCCAAGTATTGGGTACATGGTATTGTGTTATTATGGTTTTGGACCGTGGTATTATGAATGGCCTAAGACTATAAAAGAGGAAGGAGATCATTTGGCAAGGCAATCAATCTGAATGAATTGAATATCTAATAAGTGCTAGATCTGAAATATTTGTGATTGGGGTTATGGTGCAGATCTGGATCTCAACGAAGGAGGAACCTTAGCGCATAAAGAAGGATGAGTTCTATTGATGGGTCATAATCTTTGAGCTTGAATAATAGTATCTTTGTATGATTTTGATCTGTTATATGAGGCGCATGCTTGATCTATAAATCTGACAATCTCGGTTAATTAGTGTCTAAATATTTGAAAGAATGAATTATTCTTTATAGATCTGTACGTAGGTTTAGTGAAGTGAAAGAGCGTATACATGCTGGTTCAGTGAATGAAAACAGCGTATACGCAGGCTGGTCCAAACACAAGAGTGTATGCACACAGGTTTCAGGTTGTTGAAATAGTGTATGTCTTTTAAATTATGATCTAGCTGCCTCTGTTTATTGCTGCAGTATTCTGGGTTCAGAATTTGGTGTGTGGTTATTGTTAGTGTGTTCTGGGAACAACTGTCAGAGAAGTGTTTACTTGATTCAGTGCTAATTGGGAAAAGGAGATTGTTGGATGCAGATATACTTAATGATTGATTGATGGATCCAGTCTGAAAATTTATGAAACGTGGTCCCTCGAAGAAAGAGAAGGTTGTAGCCTTCAGTAGGCCAGCACCTACGTACTAGTATCTTGGCTAGTACAAGAGCTAAGGGGGTTGTAGCTCCCTTCCAGGAGAAGTTGGAAAATGAGAGAGGGTTGTAGCTCTCTGCAGGTTGTAGCCTACGTACTGGTAAAGGACTGCACCAATACATTGTAAAAGGAAGTTTCTAATTAAAGAAAGATAGAGATGAATTGCAGCAGGTGGTTTTCACCCACATTGGGTTTCCACCTTATATCTTGTGTTCTTGTGTGTGACTGTCTTTTGTTCTGTTTTACTGGTCTGGTTACTGTCTATTTCACTCAGATACACAGATTAATAATCAACATCTGAAAGATAAAGTAAATCATAAGTTTGCATTGTATACGCAGGTTTCGTTCTACATAGTTGCGTATATACGCGGGTTTTACTAGCTGAAGTAGCATATATCCTCTGAATTTTAAAAAGGGAATATTTTGCTTGATAATACTGATTCACCCCCCGCTCTCAGTATTATTTCCAACATAAACCAATTGGAATGGAGTGAAACCGGTGGCATCCTTCATAGAAGTTCGGTAGGCCCATAAGGCAGAGAACAACATCAAGTGCCAGTTAGACTTGTGCATGCCAATGGTACGTTGAAGCATCGTAACTAGAACCTTGTGGACAACTTCTACTTGGCCATTGGCTTGAGGATAGTAAGGTGTCGAGCTATCATGCCGCAAGCCTAGCTGGGTTGTTAACTCAGTCATCATATCATTACAAAAATTCTTGCCGTGATCAGTGATGATAGCATGAGGGACTCCGAATTGTGAGATAACATGATTAAACAAAAATTGCACTGCTGTGTGACCGTCTTTAGATATTGTAGGCATTGCTTTGGCCCATTTTGTGAAATAATCAATGGCAATGATGATATACCCATGCCCCACGGCCGCGAGGGTTACAGGTCATATAATCAATGCCCAATTTGGCAAAAGGGCCGATGGTAACAATAGGGTGCAATGGAGTGGGAGGCGCACGCATCTTCCGTTGGTAGATTTGGCACTTGTGACAAGAGCGGATGACAAGAATGCAATCCTTAAAGATGGAGGGCCAAAAGTAACCAGCACGGAGGATCTTTTGAGCAGTAGCATATCTGGACATGTGACCACCACAGGCACCAGAATGGCAGTCATTTATAACTTGCTCAGCTTCCTCAAATGTTAAGCATCGGCGGAGAACGGAGTCGGTGTTGAGAGGGTACAGGGTGTCGCCAATAATACGATAGGGCTGAGATTGATGGTGAATCTGTCGCCGAGCATCCTTAGACACATCAGGACAAAAAGAGGATGTCTGCAGATAGACAATGATATCCCCGTACTAAGGATCGAGGGTGTTAATTAAGAACAGAGTTTCATAAGAGATGGTAGAGAGCAAAGAAACTCAGCAAAGACGAGGGATTTCTTAGACTTGGCAGTGGTGAATTCCAATTCGAACTCTTGGAGGATAACAATCCACTTTGAGTACTTGCCCCCAAGCAACTGACGCGACAGGATGTACATCATCGGGTTGCAATCAGAAACCACTGTTGTAGTACGCAATAAGATATAATGGCGGAAATGTTGGACAGCACAAACGGTGGCCAATGCCAACTTCTTGACATAAGCATATCGAGTTTCCGTATCTAGTAGATTGCAGCTAAGATAATAAATGACATGCTCAGTGTCATCGTCATCATCTTGAACTAGAACCATGCCAATAGTGGTATTGACAGCGGCCAAATAGAGAGTGTAATAACGATGATAATTAGGAGGACGCAACAACATAGCAGAAACAAGGAGAACCTTGAGGCGCTCGAAGGACTCTTGAGCAATGGCATCCCAAAGGAAAGGGGTATCCCGCTTCAATAACCACGTATAACCTTTGGCCACTTCGGCATAGTTCGGAATGAATCATCGTAAAAAATTCAGTTTTCCCTGCAAACTCTACAATTACTGCAAAGAACCAGGGGGAGGGAGATTCAAAATGGCCTCGACTTTAAGGGGATCCAAACGGATACCCTCTCGGGAGACGATAAACCCGAGAAGTCTGCCTGACTCAATGCAGAAGACACACTTATGTGAATTAAGCTGGATGTGGTAGTGTCGACAGTGGAGAAAGATTTTACAAAGGTGAGTTGGATGGTCCTGGCATTTTGCTGAATGAGTTGGCAAATCATCCAAGTAAGGTTGCACAATGTGTCGAATATCATGGAATGCGTAAGACATTGCACGTTGGAAGGTAGCACCAATGTTTTTCAAACCAAAAGGGAGCTTTTCGTAGGTGAAAGTTCTCCATGGACAGATAAAGGCAGTCTTGTGTTGATTGGCGGGCGCAATATTAATCTGGTTGTAACCAGAAAAACTGTCCATGAATGAGTACATCTAACTCTCAACACGCTCATCAATGAGTTGGTCAATGAAGGGCGTGGAGTAGTTATCTTTGGAACAGGCCCGATTAATATCAAGGTAATCAACACAGACCCTGATAGTGCCCTGTTTTTTAGTCACAGGGATGATATTGGAGACCCAATCTGTGAGTGGGATGGGGTAAATAAAACCAGCCTTAAGAAGCAACTTCCGCTTTAATAGATGTAGCCTTGCGGGGGTGCACGGGGCGTAAATGCTTCCGAACAGGCTTAGCACCCGGATACGTAGGTATCTCATGCACCATGATACTAGGATCGATGCTGGGAATTTCTTCGTAAGACCAAGCAAACACATCACATAATTCGTGAAAAAGATCAGTATAGAGCTAAATTGCCATCGAAGTAGAAATCACTCCAACATGGATGTGCTCGACAACCCCTAGTTTAACAGAGATGTCGATTGGCTGAGTTTGCATGATGTTTCCCATGTTCCCTTCAGAAGACACTTGATAAACTTGAATGGGTGTCTGAAGGGGTTGGGATGGGAGACAAGGAGCAAACTGCTCGAGACAGGTAAGCATTTCCTGGTGGGTAGGGAGAAATAAGGAACGATGGTGATGATCAGACCAAGGGGGTTCCTCGAGAGACATGGTCTCAATAATGGCTTCATCAGAAGGAAAAATTTCCTTTAAAGGGTCTGGAGAAGCGTCGTCTCCAAGCCAAGGGGAATGAGCATACGAGTTGAGAGCTCTGCTCGAAGGAGTAGATTCAGAGGGTGGAGCTGATGCAGAAACAATTTCGATGTAGTTGAGCTCGGCAGGACTCAACGGCATCTCATCGCCCCAGGATTCTATCTGATCAGCAGGGGGAAGAACCCAAGGATCAGAGTGAATAGAAATCATATTAAATAGATCAATGCTGGGAGGTGCGAGTGAAAAAACACCCATAAGGGTAGGATATTTAAAAATTCTAGCTCCCACACTCTCACATGGAATGGAGGTATACTCCACGAATGGCACGTTGCCATCAGAAGAGGAGGAGGAGGAGAAGAAAGACAGCTGGTCTACTATGACGATCTTCCCCTGATGAGGGAAACGAATGACACGAAATAGAGATGAAGCCACAGCTCGCATGGCATATGTCTAGCTCTGTCCCAAAAGGAGGTTGTAAGTGAGATTAGCATCAACGACTTCAACTTCCACTGCGACCATTTTCCCTTCCAAAGTAATAGGCAAGCGTTAGAGTATACCATAAGGGTGAGACTCTCTCCCATCGAAGGCTTCCAAGGTCGTAGGAGACTAGCTCAAAGTCGGAGAACCGATAGCCTTCCAACAAGCAACAGACATGATGCAAGTAGAAGTGCCTTCATCAATGATGGTACGATGAATCGTTTTACAATTGAAGATGACCTAGATAAGGAAGGCAATTTGGTGAGGCAGTCTCCGTGTATGGCTGTCTAGGTCAAAAGTGATCAAATCCGAGTTAGCTGGGTCGATGCCACCGATGGCCGATAGCAAGGACTTCCTCTGAGAGGGGCAGCTTTGTAGAACCTCTAAAGCTAACATAGCTGACGGAGCCTGGGCTAAGTCCTCAATGATGCTATAGTGCTAAGCAGTATGAGCATTAGTGTTGTAAGAAGATTTCCAGAGTACACCTTTAGGAGGGGGTCGGATAGGCGTCTTAGTGCTAGGTTTCTCAATATGGAGGGGACCAGAACTAGATGGAGGAGCACTAGAGGGGACCTTAGGCTCTTTCTCGGCAGGCGACGGATACTCTTTTGCCTGAGTACTAATGTGGACGGGAATCGTCCCAGCCATAAACACTTGAGAACCAAAGGGAGAAGAGGAATGGGATGGATCAACCACCATTTGCGTTTGCTGTGAGGGAAAAGGCTCTTTGAGCACAACAGGGGTCCTAGGGGCACCTTTAAACAAGCGACTAACTTCAGACTGCCTGGGGTAGTCTTTGGTATAGTGATCCTCGTCACAGATAAGGCAAGGACACTTAGGCTTGCGTTTGGCACCTTCCTCGGGTGGAGGTTTAGGGGAATCCTGCTTGGGTTGATTAGCTTTATTCTTTCCTTTTCCCTTCTTCTTTCCTTTCGAGGCTTTGTCCGCTATCGTGGACTGGATGGCGTTAACCTCGAAAGTATTACCAGAATTGGATATAGCCTAAGAAGTATTTTCATTTGGACCATTCGAATTTTGCTTCCCAGGGTTCATGAAAGATTTCTTAGAGGACGGATTAACAAAACCAATGAAGTCATCAACAGATGGTGTTGGCAAAGCTTTGGAAGTTCTGGGCCTCGAGGCATTAGGAAAATAATCATATAGTGTACCGGACTGGGAGTAAACCAAGTTAAGGTACTAAGCATGCACAATAGCCTACTCTTCAGTTACACATGCCCCCATAGCAATGTCCTGTGCTATCTGACCGACAAATGAGGTCGTGAACCAGTCAGTCAGAAGCTGATCAGGAATCCAAAAATTAATCAAATGGTGACGCCATCTCCATTCATGGATATGATCGGAGATATGTGTAGCCGTTGTTTGTTTCAAGGATGTTAGGAGATGTGTGCCCGTTTCATATCAAATCGGCAACTGAAAATGAGTTAAAAATGCCATAGCCAACGAGTTAAAGTCCTGAAAAGATCCGTGAGCTAACTCAATATACCATTTAGTAGCAGAGCCAGTGAGGGTCCGTTGAAAAAGGTAGAGCCGGATTGAATCATCAAGCCATGAATTTGACAAACACCATAGATGATAATTCATGACGTAGGCTTGGGGATCTTCTCCAGCTTTACCGTCAAACTTGGGACAATCACTGGGAATCTTAGTTGGAACCAGTGGCCAATACGAATTATGAAGGATAGGATCATTTGTCAGTTTTGACACATCCGGTAATTCCAACGTTGCTAAAAAGGGTAATTGAGGGTTAAAGGAAATCTGGGCCGCAGGTAGGAGGTAGCACCAGAGTTCCAACTAGCTTCTCATTGCCCCCATTGATTTTGTGCGGATGGATTTGGCCCAGGAGGGTTCTGTCTGTAGGGATTTTGTCCATAGGGGTTATAGCTATAACTGGATGGTTGACCCTGGATTTCCCCTTAGCATTCCATTGATTACCAACTTGGCTTGCAGGAGCAACATACGGTTGCTAGTAATTCTGATAAGGACTCACCTACGGTTGTTGATAATTTTGGTACGAGGCAAATTGGGTTTGCCCTTGGGATTACTAGAAACCATAAGGCAGCTAGGCTCCAAACTGAGCTTGGGAACCAGGCTACATTTGATAGGTAGGTTGATATTGAGATCCAACCAGCATTTGAAGACCAGATTGGGTCTGGAGCCCAGACTGGGGCTGAAAATTGGGTGGAGCTTGAGAAGAAACAATCATTTGAGTACTCGGTTGAGCAGGCCTAGAAGGATGTCCTTGAGAGAATTGAGGCTGAGACATCTGGCCAGAAGGTTGACCTAGTTGAGATTGAGATTGACCCATTTGTCCAGAAGGTTGAGCTTGCTGGGTACTGGGTTGTCCTTGCACAACTGAGGGTTGTCCTGATTGACGGATGGTTGAGCAGACTGGACAGTTGGTTGGCCTAATTGGATTTGAGGCTGACCAACTTGTCCAAATGGTTGACCAGATTGGACAGTGGGTTGGCCTTGCTGAACGTAAGGCTGACCTACTTGCCCAGAGGGGAAGCCTTGCTGGACACCAGGTTGGCCTTGTTGGATGTAAGGTTGTCAAGGATTACCAGAAGGTTGCTCGAAATAAGTAAAAGATGAACCACCAGAGGCCGAAGGTTGTCCCTCGAAGGGTTGTCCTTAGGGGTCTCCAGGTTACCCTAGATAAGGTTTTCCATAATACTACTGCCCATAGGAAGGCTGCGTGTAAGACGACTGACCTTGATAGGGTGGTCCTTGAAAATTGGCAGGGGGTACTTGGCCACAATGATAACTGGTGGTACCCCAAGCAACGGATAACGGAACCGTGACCTCAACCGTAGGCTGAGATGGCAAAGGTCCGGGGTAATAAATATGAGCTCCTCGAGAATCATAATAATGAAACGGATCTTGGGGGTCTGGATTCTGAAGAGCCTGTAAATATTGATCGTATGCCCCCCCTACTGGAATGGAACCAAAAGAAGGTGGGGCATTTAGTGTAGGATCAACAACTCTGGGTGTCAATGCCAATGGGAAACTATTTGTAGATCTGGATGAAGGTCCAACAACAGTGGTCACAACTGAGGATGCAGTGATGGCACCAACAACAGGGGCTAAAGAAGACACACAGATAGTTGGAATAGTCAGGACTAAGGTGACAGACACATTGTGAATTTGAGGAATAAAAGACTCCGAAGTCGGAGTGATGGTATGAGACCACATGGAACTCGTAAGGGAGGTCCTAGAACCCATAACATCCCTCAAAGCCTTATAGTGTAAAGGCAACATGACACCGAGAGGGGTGACACGGAAAGGTGTAGTTTCCGTTGGGATGGGAATTTCACCGCTCGTCACAACGGATTCTTCACTCGTGATGGGGTATGTGTCATCTATATCAGAAGAAGACATTGGAACCGAAACACTAGGAGGAGTACCGGGAATATCTTCTTCGGAAGGCTCCCAAACGGGGTTCAAGTGAATATCATAAGACTCGTCTTCTAGGGCACGAGAGTTAATCGGTTGGATACTCGGAATAACAGGGAGAGTATCACTAACAACCAGTATCTCAGGAGCAATAGAAGAGGGAGACCCTTGGTCACTTGGAACAGGAGACGGGATCGGTGATTCTACCAGGATGATTCGATTCAAAATTCCTAGGAAAACTAATGAGAAAGAACCCTACTCAAGCTAACACAAACAAGATCTAACAGGGTAAATGTGAACGTGACCGAATAAATTTTAAGACACAGGAATAGAGCTTGACCTTTTCATCTTTAAAGAGTCGAGAAAAGGAAGAAAAGATTGCTCTAGTCACCTTCGAATATTTAATGAGCTTGAAGTGACAAGTGCTTAGATGGACCTTTTCTTTTAGGGAGTCTAAAAAGGAACGAAAGTGACTACTCTGGAGAACTAGGCAAAAGGTTTACCAAACAACCCGTAAAACTGCATATACACCTTAGCAGTTGTATGAAAACCAAGGACTTTTCGTACGGCAGTCAATCTTCTCGAATGATGTGTTCGGTGCGTTATGGTTTGCAAGGCGGCAGACATGGATTCCTAAGGATAAAGGATGATAACCTAGTGGGGTCTCCCAACATATACTCGACAGTACATGGGAGCACAATTTTGTACTAGACCACTATTGAGTCACAGAAGGAGGAATCACCCAACCTTGAGTGGAAACAAAAGTGAGTAGGTTTAACGACGCCGAAGCACGTCTCTAGCCTAGAGCTCTAAATAGTGTGCGTTATGTTCCAATGCGTTGTTAGGTTCATTCAGTTAATTTTAGAGTTGATCTTCAATTATGTTTCAATTTTCAGGCCTTACCGTATGTATACAACAAATCCTAGGATGCAGCTAGAATGAATGAAATATCCTTTTTCTTCAATGAACACCTACCTACAGGAGGGTAGAGAGATTATTCCCAAGCCAAGAAAACCAAGATAAACAAAGACAGTCACTCAATGCATACAAACACCAATTCCTAAAGTGCACAGATACTACTAATGAGAGATTTAATCATTCACTTTCAAAAGGAACAAACAAGCAAGAAAAAAGTGTGGAAAAAACCATTTGATCCAAACAATTGTGATCTATGTTCGGTAGTGAAAAGAAATCGAATCAATACCAAAGATTGGTTCAATAACAGTCACTAAACAATCAACCAAAAACAAGAAATGGGGAAGGTTCAATCAAACCAACAGAAAGCTGCAAATGAACCTTGAACAAACCAGCAACCAAGCCAACTGATTCAAGAAACTTGAATTAATGAACTAGGTCACACAGGCAAAAAAGCAAGATTCATTCAACAAAGCCAACGAGAGAGTGCCTTAACCATAAACAGTGAAAAACAAGCTGCTAAGCAAGTGAGAAAAGCAAGGGACCAGTAGGACTGATGGACTCAGGAGGCAGAATTGAGAAAATAAATTCTATAACTATCAATGTGGGTTATACACAAGCAACTAGCACTGATGAAGAACTAACCGCAGCAACAGAGCGATGTCAGTGCGGAAGTACACAAGTTTTCCGTGATGGTCAGATTTTTAGAACCGTCACGACTGTGAGACATAATTACGTGATGCACAAGATATTACAAAAGGGTGAGTGCGATGACAGCACGATTGTTAAATTTAAATCCGCGATGATGTTTAAGGCAATGACAGGCGAACAAAAAAAATCAAAAACAATCAATCCTTCAATCAAACAGGGGTACTTCCCAGACCAAGCTAGGAAACTCAAAAGACCGATAACTAATCCCCAAACTTCAAAAGAGACCAAATCAAAAATCAAGACAGGAGCAAACAAGAAAAGAACATAGGCCAAACTCCCCAGTGGAGTCACCAATTTGTGATGCAGGAAAGTGTTCCCTCTACAGACAAAGGCAACCCCTCTAGCCCTAGAGTGGGTCTAGTCACAAACAAGGATAGATCAACAATATTTTTCCTTAAACAATCATAGTTGGAGGCCTACCTCAATCGGTGGTCGATGGAGTTCCGTTGCATTGCTTCAGCTTCTGCTTCCTTCTCCTAATGAGTGATCAACCTGAAACAATGCAAAAGAAATACAATAAAGCACGTAACCAGAAAACAACAATGATCTATTTACTCACAAAGTCAAGAAGTCATGAGCACCTTTCAGCGTGTATACTAAGTCCACAATCGCAATGAGGCAGATAACGTAGGAAAAATGGGTCATTTGGCAGCACAAGAGAGCATTTGTTCAATATGAGCATGTTTTACTTGGACACATGACATAGTAGAAGGACTAGAGTGAAGGCAGTGACAGATTACTGTGTAACATTCCCCTCTAAATTGTACGAGTGGATCACAGAGCTAGCAGACAACCAAAGAAGGTGTATGCTTGACAAATTGATTGTGTGGACTCCAGAGTTGGTGCACATACTAGAAGCGTCAGAAGGTAGAATCGCATGTTGTGGACCATTGGCTCGATTGAATTATAGGAGGGTTTATCACCAAGTTCATGGTAGATACATCATTCAGCTACATTGAGGTAGAACGACACTTCCTCAAAGGACCGCAAGGAAAGTAGATTAAATCTTTGAATACTTGGATTAAAATGCTACTGTGTGAAAAGTGAGTTATGCAAATAAATTGATGTTTGGGGCCATGTGAAATGGGAAGATCTACAGAAACGGAAGTAGCGAAGAATTAGAGACTAGTCCCTTGATTTCACCTCCACGAGAAAGCGAGGAAGAGCTCGTGAAAGTTTCTCTGAGAAGCGTGATTATTCTGATAAGGCAGTGAATCCAGCACATACCACCCCCACCTACACCACCACCAGTTTCACCATAGTCACCTCCATGTTTTCCAACACCACCTCCGCCACCACCACAGTTCCATATGGTGAGCGCAATAAGATTGCAGGTATTCAAAGGGGTAGAGAATGAAGATCTGGACCAATTTTGGTTCGTGGTAGAGGCTATATGGGAAGCGCAAGGAGTCACGAATGACAACATAAAGAAGTCAACATTAGTAAGCACATTGCAGGATTGCGCACTGACGTGGTACATTAAGCACTCTAATGAAAATCCCAACGCTGGGATCACGGATATCCAAGTTGCGTTGAACAGGGAATTCAACAGGGAAAAATCAGAGAGAGTCGATTATCAGGTTTAAGGAAATCACGATGCTTCCAGCCGAGACCCCCTGGGAGCTGGATCAGAGACTAAAGGGAATGATTCACAAAGCCAACATTGTTATAGACATTTTTGGGCACTGCAACCCCAAGCATAAAATGTCCATAAACCAAGGGCTCCTAAGTCCCTAAAGGTGTTGTTCCAACCCCTAAAAGAATAAGGTCATCTGATTACAACATCTCCCAGAAGTTCTCCGTGAAAAACTACTCAGAACTGGTCAAAACTAGACCATTTCACCTGCTCCATAGGCAAAGTGCGTTGCATCCCACCTAAATACACACAGTAGGTGCGTTGAATTTCAAAAATCCCTTCTATGGGGTGCGATGGGCAAGAAGGGACAAATGGTAGGGTCAATCCACAAGGTGGAGAAGCATGGAATCTTCCAGAAACTTCTCTTGTGACACTTGCCTACCTGAATTCGACCAGGGATGAGTAGGAGATCATCAATCTCAAAGTGGAATCAAGAACTATCAAAGGGGAGACACTAATAAAATCTCAAAAGCTAACTCACCTCCCTTGCAAACATCTATATATGGATCCCTCATCCCAAAGATCCAGAGGCTAGAATTTTGCATCTTGTAAGGAATTGCTATTGGTTTCTTGAGGCAACATCATAGTGTTGGGTGATCTAAGCTTTTCATGAGGTGAAGAAGGGCTTACTTGCTGGGAGGATGATGCTGGGTCAGAACAATTGGTTGTAATTCTCTTGGCTCTTTCCTGATTATCAATAAAACTATTCTAGTTTTCCTCCATACACTTGTGTGATTGGTGTTTTATGCATTTGTGTGGTTAATATACATCTGATCCTATATTGCTTATGATAATAGATCCATGTTCTCGTATAGTGCTATGCTTCTTTGATTCTACAGGTTCAGTGAAGCTGGGTACGAAAACAAGTGGCAAAGGACTATCAGAAGAGAGAGGAATCGAGCAAGGAATCAAGCGCAAGACAGAGGTTGGTTTCCTTTATTCTTCTCTCATCTATCTTTCATAAAGGAAAACAACAATAGTTTTACTTTGTTTGTTTCTAAGGTAGCTACCAGCCTTAGTGGGATGAGCAGTTCTGCATAGACACTATTCCCGGTAACAAAATGGCGACTCCACTGGGGAATGAGTAGATTGTTTGTTCATCTACATTTGTTTACTTTATAAACTTACAGACGGAGCCTGAAGTCAAGCCAGCTAGCCTTCGAACTGCATTTGCTATGCAAGTGCAAAGTAGATCAATGCTGCTTCAGTCAATCTCCAGGTTTTTTTTATGAATTAAACAATTGATTTACAAACTCTCTAATTGCCCTTGTGGTGGCTCTAGTAACCTCCTTAGATCTACCCCTGTGATTGATTTACTGATTACCACTTGCTCGGCCAAAATCCCTGAACTGAACTGGAAACTGTGACCCGGAACCCAATCAAAATCTCATCCCTAGTCCAGCACACTTTTTGTTCTGTGAACCTCAAATTTAGTGCACTTCCCGAGTGTAGTAGGTGCGTTGCATTTCAGTTTCACTGTGTTACAGGTGCGCTGATCGGACAAGGCCTTGTTCCTAAATTTTGGTTTCTGTGTTCACTCTTTTAAGATCTATTCAAGAGTTTTGCTTCCTGTAGTGAGTACACCTCTGTTTGAAACCCCTTTCCTTGCTGTTATTCTGCCTCCATTGTGCAAAGAACTGTAAATGTTTTTATGTATTTTTGGAGTCATTTTCAGTTCTCCTTTACAAAGAAGTAACGTAATTGTACTATCGTTTCTTGATTTGAAAGTGTCGCAAGTGTTGTTTTCAGTCATAGAAGAGAGTCTGATTGCTCTTGATAGTCGATTACCCTGTTACTATTGTATTTGATCTGAATTAGTAGTTTTTCTAGTGTCAAAAGCAAGTTTTCAACTCCAAATCGCAAAGTGTTGTCATTGTCCTCATTTTGTTTTGAAAAGAAACTTGTTAGTAATTGTTGCTTTGGAAAATAATTCAGATTTGCACAATAGCTTTCTTTTTACCATTTACACATTAAGAAGCCTGAAAACAAATACATGCATGTGCATTTTCATTTAGATTGTTTGTTGGTTTGATTTAGGACAGTGCATATAGTGTGTGATCCTTGCTCTTTGTTGAAAGAACACCATCTCTCTTTCCTTAGTAGCTAGGATTTTCATTTGCAAAAAAGAAGATTAAACGACTGTTTATCATCTTAGATTGCATTTTAGGAATTGTACATCTGCATCATGCAGTGAACCTCAAAGGCAAATTTCTTAAGCAAGATCAGCTATAAAATAAATTTAATGAATCTAACAACGCTTTGGAACCTAACGCACAACATCTAGAAGTCTAGGCTAGAGACGTATTCCGGCGTCGTAAAACCTGTTAACTGTTGTTTTCACTGTTGGTTGGGTGATTACTCCACTTTGAGACAATAAGTGCCAGTACGGACTTGTGCTCCCACGTACCGTCGAGTATATTTTGGGAGACCACAATAGGCTTTATCCTTTATCCATAGGAAGCCATGTCTGCCGCCCTATCGATCACAATGCACTGAACACAACATTCGGGAAGATTGACTGCGTACCGTAAAAAGTATCCTGCAGTTTTGTGATTGCTTTGGTAATCTGTTTGTCTAGATTTCCAGAGCAGTCCCTTTCATTCCTTTTCAGACTCCTTAACGGAAAATGTCCATCTAAGCACTTGTCACTTCAGGCTCATTAAAAATCGAAGGCGACTAGAGTCATCTTTTGTTTTTTCTCGACTCTTTAAAATTGAAAAAACAAGTTGTGTCAAAGCGTCTAAAATTTATTTTAAACGGAATAATTATCACATTTCCTACGTTGGTCTTGGGTTGAGGAAAATGGAGTCCACCAACCAAGGAGTTCCTGTTGGAGGAAATCCTAGTCCCTTCTCCTCTTGGGGAGATGTTGGTGCACCCCATATGGCCACATTGTCGCTTCCAGGATTGACAATCGGCTTGCCGGTATGGCTCTTCTCAACCTCCGTCGTTCAGAACACCGCAATTCTTGAGCAATCAAGTCAGCAACTAAACGATTCCAGAGTTACCCCCCAACCCACTGCTTCATCCAATTCTTCCTCTCCTCCTTCCTCTTCGCTTGATGACGCTGGTAAAGCCAAAAGTCAAGTACCTGAGAAGAAGAAGGAAAAGAAGAAGAAAGAGAAGAAGAAGAAGAAGGAGCCAAAGGCGAAAATGGGCAACCAAGCGTCATCTAGCAAAAATCCACACACTGCACTGACCAGGCCTAAATCGCCACGTGTAATTTGCAAAGGAGACCACTATCATAGAGATTGTCCTTACATCCCTCGGATCTTAAGGGACTGGTCTCCTCGTTTTCACAACCCGATGTCATCAACCTCTGGTGATCATGTTGAAAGTACACCGTCAACTAGTGAAAGTGAAGCCCCTAGACAAAAAGGAAAAGGTAAACTTCCTTATAGACTGTGTGAAGGCGATCGTGCTGTTCACCTTTGTCCCTTCCTAGATGAGGCTAAAAGAGTTTTGGACGAATGGCCGGTCTCACTGTTATGGCTCCCTCCTGGATATAACAAACTCTTGCCGAGTCTGTCACTAGTTGAAAATCCGGCTAGCACGCCCTTGTAGTCGGCCGAAGAGTCTATCATTGAAGATAAACCATCTGAATCCATACCAGACGAAAGTCAAAAGGTCAAGGCAGCAGTTGACCAGGTCTTGCCTTCAGAGGTTCCATCTTCAGATGATACAGTCACCGAAGAGAACAAAGATGACACCATCCAAATTCTCTTCGTAAACACAGACTCCGATGAACATGGGGGCAGTTTACCCGTTCCTTTATCGCAGGAAGAAAGTTCGTCAGAGTCATACCCGGCCGTTTATTCGGTCCCACCTCCAAGCAACCTGGTCGTTTCCTTTGTCTGGAATCTACTAGGCAGACCCCGTTTACCGGCTAGTATACCATTCCGAATCATCACTCAAGTATATAGAATGGTTATGGCCGTTACCGTCATAGATGAATGGGCTTCTGTGAGTATCCTTTCCTCAACTTCCTGGAAAGCGCTTGGTTCGCCATCGCTTTTACCTGAAATGAGAAATCTAATAGGCTTTGACAAAGGAACTAGTCGACTGTTAGGGATCCTTCCCAATGTGCCCATTACATTGAGGGGGAAAACCTTTCACTTGAATGTAATGGTAGTCCAAGGACCCATGGATTATAATCTACGCCTTGGAAGAGACTATATTTATTGCATGGGAGCCAACGTCTCCTCACTCTTTAGAGTAATTTTTTTTCCGCACGAAGGAAGAATGGTCAAGCTCGTAGACCAGCTTTCATTCCCCAGTTCACGCATAGCAAATAGTCATATACCATCCCTGAATGGTCTTTTCATGCAAGGAATGTCTCATCAATCCCCAATCCGTCCACCTGATGAGCACGAGTGATTCGAGGGACATGACTGAAACCCAGGGGGCATGCATCCTGGTCTGCTTCGGCAGGAGAAACTTGGGTATAGGGTTGATTTCCACGATGGATATATGACCAATCTGGTGAACCCGTCCTTACAGGAAAATGGGAACAGAATGGAATAAGATACCTTCGTTAAGGTTATGTCGGGTGACACCACTCCTCTTTGCCTATTTCGATAAGCATCGCAGAGAAAGAATTTTATCCGCTACGCGGATGAAACTTTCTTGGTAACCTAGAAATTTTTCTCTATACCTCGGGGCATGCAAACCTTTTGGCATGAAAGCGAAGAGCGACTATCTATTTTTTAAATTTGTAGGTCCTCTAACCCTTTAAACTCGTAGGATTAGTCATTTCCTAACTTGCATAAAGACAGGATCCGGAGCAAAGCTTTGTAAGGTGCAAGCTCCACAAAAATGGCATCTTACATGAGACATCCTTATTATACGACTGGGTCGAGCAGTTTTATTGTGGAATTCAAGCTCGTTAAAAATAAACATAAGCAATGAGCAAGTGTTTCCCCCCGCATTTAAGCTCCTTAAAAAATGAACTAAATAACCATCGTGAATGTAGTACTTCAGCCTTTAAAGCCTTGGTCGTGTTCTCATCATCACCTCCACTCTGTATTGGCCGATCATTCACCTCCACTTGATTGTTTACCCCTTTTGAGGAACAACTGCGAAGAGTGATCTTGTTAGCCATCCTTGTGACGCTGCCGTTATTGGAAAATTCCAAACCTTACCTGGAATCAGCTGCTACCTGAATTTATCACTCGTTCCTCAAAGACGAGTCTCCTTTAAGCTCTTTTCAACTGACTTGTAAAATATGAAAAGATTGCCGAGCCATTGGCCTCTCCAGCTCGTTAAAGTGACCGGAAGTGCTATCCCTCGTTTAGATTTTAATCTTTTTGGACCTAAGGGATTATTACACAAAAAGATCGAGCGCTTGTCTTCTTTGGCTCATTAAAAGTACCGAAAATTCATCCCTTCTATATTGTTTTATACTTTTTTCGGGCTTAAGGGATTAGATGACGAAAAAGGATTTATTGGAGTCTCCTTTACGTTCCTTTTCAAACTCTCTAAAATTGAAAAGGACCGAGTTATCTTTGTCGTTAAACTCGTTAAAACCTAATAGTGACAAACTTGTCCATAACAGACAAGAACAAGTTTCACTATCACTAGGCTCGTTAGAACATAGCGATGGGTTTTCTCGAAGGGAAAATTATAGAACAAGCATATGTTATCCTCCTCAAGCTTGACAAAAATAAAGAGGTACTGGTTAGCAATGACTGGGGAAAAATTGGGAAGAAAACTTGAAGAAACTTTGTTGGTAGCAAGTCGCTCTTGAACATGACACTTTCACTCCGCATCCTAGTTGGGTTGGGTTGTTCTATTCACTGGTCATATCACCATGGTTCTATCACACCATCCACATTTGGGGTTAATGCTACCAATCCATCATGTCAGTGTCGCTGATATGTTCAAGAGAAGTCATTCAGAGAATTCACCTATGTCTCACCCACTATAATACATTTTCGCTCCATTCTTTCATGACCGCCACCCTGAACTGTATATCACCAGATTGTTTTCACCTCCATTAAAATCATTTGCTCCATTCCATGTCATTGATGTGGGATTCATTAAGGCCCTCCTATGACGGATCGCTTCTTGTCGACATCAGCTCATTATCCAAGAAATCGGTCTAGGAACAACCCTTTCAGTACTTTGAAGCTTGCATGCCTCAATGGCAAGTTTCTCACTTCCGGTGACAGGTTTACATCAATGACCTTCGACCAAAAGATTTTACGTGGTGTTCGACGCCGAGTCCCTTATTCACACCGCGTGAAATGTATTGCAGTACCTTGAGGATCATTATCATTATTTGTGATTCCTCTCATGCCTGTTAACAACTTACATCATTGGTTGGTAATCAGGCGATGTCTTTCCATGTTCGACTCCAGAACATCTCTCACATGGATCGATTTGTACTTTGAGTGAAGATTGAACAAGATTGAAGACCCCGGATCTAGTTTCATCCATCTGGGCTGCGATGTATATTCAGGAAAATAAAGACATCAAATGTACATCATTGCTGCATAGATAATCATCCAATCTAAGGGATGATGGCTCTACCAAAATCATCAGTCTACACTCAGACGATTGTCTGTCTCATGTACATGAAAAATGAATTTAGAAAGCTGAGCATGGGAATGCCCGGCTCAGCTAGATCATGAAAAAATTATGAAGATAATGTATTGTATTGTATCTTATTACAGGTCTCCTTCCGGCTTGAAAGAACTTCAGATCCTCATGATAAAGCATTTCACCCGACATCAAAAAGATTAACGACCTCATGCTTTAGGGGGCAACTGTTATAGACATTTTTGGGCACTGCAACCCCAAGCATAAAATGTCCATAAACCAAGGGCTCCTAAGTCCCTAAAGGTGTTGTTCCAACCCCTAAAAGAACAAGGTCAACTGATTACAGCATCTCCCAGAAGTTCTCCATGAAAAACTACTCAGAACTGGTCAAAACTGGACCATTTCACCTGCTCCATAGGCAAAGTGCGTTGCATCCCACCTAAATACACACAGTAGGTGTGTTGCATTTCAGAAATCCCTTCTATGGGGTGCGATGTGCGAGAAGGGAGAAATGGAAGGGTCAATCCGCAAGGTGGAGAAGCATGGAATCTTCTAGAAACTTCTCCTGTGACACTTGCCTATCTAAATTCGACCAGGGATGAGTAAGAGATCATCAATATCCAAGTGCAATCAAGAACTATCAGAGGGAAGACACTAATCAAATCAAAAGCTGACTCATCTCCCTTGCAGACATCTATATATGGATCCCTCATCCCAGAGATCTAGAGGCTGGAATTTTGCATCTTGTAAGGAATTGTTGTTGGTTTCTTGAGGCAACATCATAGTGTTGGGTGATCTAAGCTTTTCATTAGGTGAAGAAGGGCTTACTTGCTAAGAGGATGATGCTGGGTCAGAACAATTGGTTGTAATTCCCTTGGCTCTTTCTTGATTATCAATAAAACTATTCTAGTTTTCCTCCATACACTTGTGTGATTGATGTTTTATGCATTTGTGTGGTTAATATACATCTGATCCTATATTGCTTATGATAATAGATCCATGTTCTCGTATAGTGCTATTCTGCTTTGATTCTACAGGTTCAGTGAAGCTGGGTACAAAAACAAGTGGCAAAGGACTATCAGAAGAGAGAGGAATCGAGCAAGGAACCAAGCGCAAGATAGAGGTTGGTTTCCTTTATTCTTCTCTCATCTATCTTTCATAAAGGAAAAAGACAGTAGTTTTACTTTGTTTGTTTCTAAGGTAGCTACCAGCCTTAGTGGGATTAGCAGTTCTACATAGACACTATTCTTGGTAACAAACATGACCTTGACAGATGGACAACACCATGCATGGTTTGTAGTGTCACTAACGCCACATCTAAGAACGATGCTGTCGCACCAAAAGTTATCTTCCTAGGCCGAAGCTTTGGATATTGCAATGAGACTACAAGAGACCCCAATACAAGATCTTGGCCTGGGAGTCCAACAAATCCATGTGCAACTGAAAAATTTATGTCTGGAAATGCAGAGTTTAAAACGGGACAAGACAACTCGCCAAGAGGTGCACGAGGAGGTATGGTGCATAAAATGCAAGGGACAGGGACATGACAAGGACCGTTGTCTAGTATTCACAAATTACTTGGTGGGAGGAGGGCCAATTCCATTGAGACCAGAGGCACAAGAAGGATTGAGTGCGATGCCTGCTTTATGGTGTGTGATTTGTCAGATAGAAAACATGCTACAAAAGTATGCACAGATGTCCCAACAATTGTTTTGTAATTTCTGCAGGTTGGTAGGACATGATGAGCGCACCTACAGAAGATATGAAGTAATGATGGATCAGACCACTACCTACAAGGTCGAGACAGAAAAGTGAGCCCTTGATCAAAATGCGTGGATGTCACGTACTGGATTTCAGGGGTGTGGATGAGGTTGAGGTGGAATGGGACCAGGAAGGGGTCGCGGACAGTTGATTTGTTACAATTGCGGAGGGTCAGGGCATTATGCTTGTGATTGTACAAATCTGACGAGAGAATCATGTTTATATTGTACCCAATTTGATGATGAGATAGAGGACTACCCTACACTGATAGCAAGGTTGCGTGATAGAGGAATACTCCAGCCTCCCTCGACTCAGAATCTACAAATGATGAGATCTGAGCCACGCTGAGAGAACCCGAATGTAAACATCGTGCTTCAAAGTGGTATCATGATAAGAGATGACAAAGATAAGTAGCCTGAAGAAATTGCACGGGTTCGTAAGGCTCCTACAAAGGAACCTGAATTTGATTTGGAGTGAGCGAAGGAGACATTCATGGAAGCTAAGAAGAGTTTCACGGAGGCCTCCAATTCAGGTACTAAGGATTAACTAGAACCGAAGATGGATCCTTCAATGCTCACTACCTTTCTGGAGACATGTATGAAGCTGCTATGTGACAGCAAGGCTGTGAAAGGACTGCAGGAACTTATCACTAGGTGCGCTGGGTTAGGAGGACCGTGCGTAGTCTGGAAGGCTGGGAAACACACATTGTGAAAAGGAAGGGAAATGAAATTGACTACGCAAATCGAGGAGTATGAAATGGATCAAGTAATTTTGGATCTAGGATCAGACTTGAATGTACTACCAAAGAAGACATGGGAGTGCATGGGTAGGCCGATGTTGTAGTGGTCCCCTATTCAATTGCGAATGGTTAACCAACAAACGATCCTACCCATGGGAAGATTGCAGGGAGTAATGGTGGATATTGAAGCTGCGAATGTGCTTGCAGATTTTGAAGTGATAGAGATCTTTTATTACAACAATCCCTATTCTGCACTAATGGGAATAGATTGGGCCACTAACATGAATGGGGTGATCAATGTCAAGAAGTGCAAGATGATTTTCGAGAAAAAGTCACTATGCGTAGTGGTACTGCTAGACCCTACGGAGGGAGCACACTACATAGAACCAGTGCACGCCGATGATAATGATGATGATCTCGATTGTATCTATAAGATAATTGCATGAGAGCAAGACTAGGTGAATCTAACAGTAGGCGGCACAATTTCATGGGAGCACGAAAGCTCTTTCACATCGGATTCAGACGAGTAAATAGAACGATGGCAGAACCCATTACATGAGATAACCATGCTAAACTGCAACATGATGATAAGGTCACTACGATGTGTAGCAACAAAGGTGAGAGAATTACCTATGTATGATGGGTTAATCATGGTGGATGAATTCCTGAACAAATTCGAAAGCGAAGTGCCAGAAAAACAATAGTTTGATGCTGTGAAATGGACATTGCATGCCACACCTGCAAGGTGGTGGGGTATGCACCAATAGAGTTTTGGGGATTGGCGCGAATGTAGAAAGAAGATGCGCCTATGATTTGGGAAGCCTCAGATGCATATGGAAGCTGGGCATGGTGGAAGAAACAACCTATGCAGCCACCTTTCTAGATGGGTGCAGGTGTATGATACGCAACCCACATGAACGCACACCACTCTCATGATAGGAAACAAGAACAACAAGTAGAAGCAGGAAAGACAAGTGCGTGAACGACAAAGTATGATAAGACCTAGCATGCCAAAAATCATATGTAGGGAAGCCTTTGACAAGGTGTGCGAAGTATTGAACATGGTCAACCATGTGAAACGCACTGATTGGGACCTGTGCGTACCAGTGGTTGTATGGGCTTATAGGACCATGTGCAAAACTTTGACCATGCAAGCACTTCCGGAGTAGAGGTACGAAGCAGGGGCTATAATCCCTAAGGAGCATGCAAAGATGAGTTCGTGCGTAATAACACCTATAGATACCATGGTCCGCAAAGCCCGAAACAAAGAAATCCCAGAGCTATAAGAAACAGAACATATAGGACCAGAGGAAGAAATCCGACACAGAAACTTTAGAGTCCGTGAACTTGAAAAAGATCAGGTACGACTAAGGGAGAAAAGCACTTCGATGAATGTGGAGGTCAAGAAGTTGGCAGATGAAATAAAGGAAGCATTTTTCATTGAAAAACTAGGAATAGTAAGGCAAGGCACATATGATCGTACTAACAAGTTGGAGGACTATCGCCGTGAACTGGTTAGTTTGCTGTCATGGCTTGGACTGTATATCGTTGAACAAAGTGACCAGGGTAGTACGTTGCATGAAGTGCATGGTGCCGATCACAACAATGGAAGATGGGGATTCTTCGTGAACCGTGGTGGAGGATGGGATGGAGCCCCACACAGGTGGTGCAACCACCTAACTATCCATAGGAAGAATAGTGTTAGTGCTCTAAGCAGTTGAAATGGAGCGTGGGACTATAAACTATTTTGCCTGGGGGCTACGTGATATTGGAGAAGCATGCAGAATCATAATGTCACAAGGTTTGCGACCACGCAAGGAGGGCTACGCTACCACATGGGTTGGTTGGGAAGTGACCGTTGAGGTCACTATTCACAATGGGAATTGCAATTTGAGGCCAAATGGAGCAGGCAACGAGCATTTAAGACGTGAGTTATGGGCAAGACTTGGGAAGATCTGCCTCCAAGAGAGCATCAATGGCCCAAAATTTGGGGGAACGGTCAAATTTGAATTCAAAAGGCGCTATAAAATAGAAAGGTCTGGCCATGGAACAAAACTTGGTCATTTGAGAGTTGAGCATCTGAGAAGAGCACTGAGTATTGAGAGCCAAGCGATAATTAAGCTCCTAAGTTCACGAGTGATAGAATACAGCCTAGATAGGATGACGACCATTAAGGATGGTTTGGGAATTGAAGAGGTAACCACCGGTGAGGCCGCATAGACCCAAAAGGTGAAGGATGTTCCAGAAGTTGCCGGGGTTGTGACAGAAATCCCTAAATCACCATGAACACTGAGGCCCAAGAAGGATAAATAGGCAATGGATCCAGTACATGTGTCCCCAAGGAATCCACGGCACAACAAACTATTCATGGTAGAGAAGGGGAAAGTAGTAACAATAGAAATGGATGAGGAAGAAGAAGACTTGCAGGCCTTGGTCGTCGTAGAAGAAGAAGAAGACATCGAGGAGGATATCCAACTATTATGCTCTGCAATGAAACTACCTGCATATGTCCCTCCGTGGAAAGGGAAGACTAAAGTAACAAAGGATCTAGATGAAACCAAGAGTCTGCTCCAAACCCTGCTCCTCTTAGATGACATCGTGTTTGAAGGCACGCACCTAGGCTGCATGCCAACCATGAAGTTTGAAGACTTGGAGTTCACTGATCATGAGAAGTTCCCTCATCTGGAGACCACGAATCTGATGAAGAAAAACATTGTGTGGGTGGTGACAATGCTCAAGCTGTGGAAGTGGCTCCGTAGTGTGGAAAAGGCCGGATTACTAAACTTACTTTGGGTACCACATTTCCACCCTGCAACAATCACCATTTTCATCATCAGGCAGTTGCTCTGCTTGGTGCATGATGGGTACCTATCGCTGGATGAGCCTATCCCCATCACGATCAATCTAATTCACCACATCTCTCGACTTCCCTGCAAAGGAAAGGACCCCACGACCATATCTGAAGGAAAGGGCAGCGATTTGGCCCTTGTAGAAGCCATGAAGAAAAAATATAAGCTAGAGAAAAAGCTGAGGGGCTACACTATTTCCAGCATTAAGGACAAAGGGGTCCGTGTATCCACCCAAATCCTGACCGACAAAGTTATGAGGAAGTGTCGTGTTGATGAGTTACTAGCGCCGGTGATCACATTGGCTGAGTAGTGCATGGAGGGAGTCCAGTTCAACTGGTCCGAATTCCTCTGTGAAGAATTTTTGGAGAACTGTCGTGAAACCCAAGAGTAGGGTAAAACCTTCCACTATTCGTGGTTGCTATTGTCAATATTTTTCATAGCGGGAGAACTGCCGAAGGACAGTCAATTCCCCAGCATCGACAGAGAATTACTTGAGGCTGCGAAGTATGCTTCACTCTAGGCCACAAACGATACGAAATGGATCTGCGACACCAAAATCTTTTGGGTACTCATGGACATGAACATCCGGATGTAGATCAACCAGACGCTGTGCTTATCACCCATGATGTACAATAATTTGTAGAGTTTTTCAAACTTCCAAGCTTATATGCACAACATTTATATCAGGGAAAGAAAGGATCCGGTGAAACAGTGGACGAAGCTGTCGTTTGTAGCCACTAATGACGCAATTTTTACTATCTTGGAAACATGGTCTCCCGAATGGTGCACCCCAGATCTGGTGGAACTCGAGAAGGTGACAACACAGAAGAGAAAGGGTGATGCCAAGCTGTGTGTCACTCAATTGGCAGAGAAAAGGTAGAAGGAAACCATAGTAGCTATTATCACCCTAAAATTTTTGTTTCTAATCTTTGGAAATTTTTCCTTCTTTCTAGTCATAGTCTCATAGGTTTTGAGTCATCTCATCTCAATAAGTGTCATTCTCTTTTCCAAAAAAAAGTTTCACAACCTCATTCCATGTGCTAAAAGCCTCACCATGTGTTTTGACATCACTAAGATTCCAAAGGATTGGTGTTAGAGTTGGTCTAGTCTTTCCATCGTCGCTTTAGTGTCTAATATTTAGAAAAGAGTCTTGTTGGTATGGTCAAATAGGGTCAACACTCTGTTCTTTCCCATCACTGGTCCCACATCACCTAAAATTCCATGTCTCAAACTTGTGTCAAGGTTTTTGTAGTGAAAAACTCACTCTAGGTGTTTTCGTAGCACAAAACCTAGAATTTTCACTGGCTGCGCTACAAAATCGGGGATTCTGAACTAGGAGTTTTCATAGTGCGCTACGAAACCCCTGAAGCAGCCTGTTTTAGCATAAAAATCTCTGTTTTATACTTTTACTAGTCAACTTCCAGATGGTTTCCTGAGCAACTGAGAACTCAATTTCAGAAAATGAAATCTAACATACTGAACTACAAAAACCTCTTTCAGTTTCTTCAAATTCGTTATGAGGTGGGAGGAATTCATGGTTAAACTTGCGCTACAAAACTGTTGTAGGTGCAGTTTTTCACAAACTAGAATTTGCCAGTTTGCACCTGATATTCAAAGACAGTTTTTGGTCACGGGAAAAGGTATTTTGGAATTTTGAAGGAGTTCTTTTTTTCATCAACTCCCCAGCTACAATAACCTATCTCACTTTCGTCATAAGTGTTTTCTGTTGGGAGATACTAAGCTTTCTTTGAAACCCAAATTTCAGAGAACAGATTTTTCCTGTTCTACACGTGTTTTTCAAGGACAGATTCTGAACAGCTGGAGAAGTGTTTTAAAAAACCAGGAGAGGTTTTTGTTCTAGACAACATGGAATACAACAACCTCCTTCAGTTTCATAAAATGTGTCATGGATGAGAAGATAAAGGCTCTATCCCACGTGCCAACTTTCAAGGATCCTGAACCTAAAAACAGGGAAACATGTTCCCTAATTTCTAGGGTTTGTCATCAGCAGTCAGGTGATAACGTGGGAGGCTTCATCAAATTTGACTTCATGAGGTTATAGTTGTCAAAGAATGCATTTAATGTTTAGTTGAGGTGGTTTAGTCATAATAAGGAGTTACACTGCTAGTTGTATTAGGTCTCTAGGACTTCTAGTTAGCTGTCATTTGCATTTAATAGTTAGTTTTAAGTATCAATAGGTGTCATAGTAGGATGAATTTGAATTCCCCTCATGCTGGAGGAGGAATCTAATTCATGTAATGAACTCTATATATTGGAGAAGATTTAATACACGAAGGGTTGGCAATTTTCAAAGAAACAAGCACATTGTGCTATTGTATGTGACTGTATGTTTTCAGGTTATTACAAGGAGTTGCTTTCACTACTCAGGATTCAGAAAGGGTTTCAATGTTTGATTTTCCTCATGGCTTCCTTCATATACTTACTTGCAGTGGTATAGACACATTTTACTTAGAATTCATTTGATGATGCTCTAACTTCCTTCACGTGTTTGTAGGCTGTGTTCCTTACATTATATCTTTGTTTCTTTTTTATGTTAAAACCCTCTATGCCCTGACTTCCATGTGAAATTGATCTTACTATTGTACTGAAATACACTTTGACTCCATAGCCCAATGGAAGTTTTTTAATTGGTATTTGAACCATTTACACATTGTTGTTCGAATTTTCCATAGAGTTATCAATCTAATCTTCAGACATCTTTTCGAGGCTCCAAAACTACCTTGGTGAATCCACACATCAAATAACAAATTGGAAGGTGACTCCACTGCCAGAAGATCAGTAGCTTGTTGAAGTTTCAAGATGAGTTCCATTGCAAGAATGAATGCCAGGTATGCCCCTATGAATCGGTCTCATATTCCTGGTTTTCCAAATCCTATGCCAAAGGTTGATTGGTTAGATGATCTTCCAATATTCAAAGATGAAAAGAAAGACAATGTTGCTCTTCATTTGGTTAGGTTCCATATGCATGTACGCAGTCTTAAGGCTCAGTTTCCTGAAGATTGTCTCATGAAGATGTCTATGACCACTTTAGAAGGAAAAGCATGGTCTTGGTATAAAAGCTTGGAAAATGGTTCATTATATTCTCTTGCCGATTTCCATGATGTATTCTATGACATTTATAAAGAGTGTCGTCCCTCCTTATTGCTGGTAAAAGATTGTTGTAAACATTCTGTGAGTTTTATTCAATATTTGGAGGATTTTTATGATGATGATGAATTCATGGATGAAGAAATTTTAGAAGCTCTTCATAACAATACATTTCAACACCAAGAAGAAATGATAACATCCCATTAAATGCAACATGAAAATCAGCAGGGATTTACTTATGAAAACCATGTTACATCCTCTAAGATTAATGTGAGGATGCAGCAAACTTGCTAGCCTTCAGATCATAATGAAGATGAAAATAATTGAAAACACCAAGAAGAAATACTGGAATAAATTTTGTATAACCGTCAGGCAGAGGAAAAGGTTTATCATTTATGTAATTCCTTGCAGCGGATTACTTCAAAAAATGATCATAGTAGTGAGGAAAATTACATTGTCTATGGGAATCATGCAGAAAGGCAGTTGGATAGCATATCAAAGGAGTTTTGTGTGGCTGAGAATCAGTTGTATGAAGATATAGAATGTTATGATGATCATCAAAATAACCATGTCCTCTTTGACCCTATAAATGAAGACATGGCAAAGTTTTGCACATCAGTATTTCATTGTCATTTGCATTATGAAGATCATATACATTATAAGTTGATTTGGTCATATCACTATCATGGTTATTTTGAGGTTGAATCCAGTCAAGAGATTCAAGTGTCAGATCAGATTGATGACTGGCTTCATTGGAAATTTCATGTTCCTTGAGCTACAAGTGGAGATTGCCGCTGATAGGGTAGGTAAGAATGTGCAAATAAGCTCAGGGTAGGTTGACTGAGCATCTATTTTAGTAGGTACAGTTTGAATTCTTCTTGTAGCAAATCATTAAAGGCTTGAGGAGTAGATTGGGCAGAAGTTTGGAGTTTTATTCTAGAGAATGGATAGCAACACTGGAGCTACAGGTTCTTAGTATACCACAAGGGCACACTATCCCTAGTGGAGCCACTGTTACCACTTAAGAAAAAATTCCTAAATTTTGAATATTAGTGTGATTCCAAAGGATTGGTGTTAGTCTTGGTATAGTCTTTTCATGGTTTGATTTAGAGTCTAAGACCTAGAGGGGAGTCTTGTTGGTATTGTCAAATAGGGTCAACACTTTGGTTTTGCCTATCACTGGTCCTACATCACACATAAATTTCCATGTGTCAAACTTGTGTCAAGGTTTTCATGCACTAAAAAACTGCCTAGAATTTTTCATAGCGCAAAACCCAGAATTTTCACTGAACTAGGAGTTTTCATAGCGCGCTACGAAACCCCTGAAAAATCCTGTTTCAACATAAAAGACTCAATTTTCTGCTTTTACTAGTCAACTTGCAGAAGGGTTCCTGAGCAGCTGAGAACTCAATTTTGAAAAATGAAAGAGGTTTTTCTTTGTAACATAATGAAATACAAAAAAATATTTCATTTTCTTCAAATTCGTTTTGAGGTGGGTGAAATTTAAGGTTAAACGTGCGCTATGAAACTGCTGAAAGTCAAGCTTTGTCTTCTGGTTTTAACAGTCCTTTTCAAGCTTAGTTTTTGGTCACAGGAAAAGGTATTTTGGAATTCAGAAGGAGTTTTATATTCATCAACTATCCAGATACAATAACCTATCTCACTTTCGTCATAAGTGTTATCAGTTGGGAGATACTAAGCTTTCTTTGAAACCCTAATTTCAGAGAAATTTTTTTTCTTGTTTTACACGTGTTTTTCAAAGACAGATTCTGGACAGCTGGACAAGTGTTTTAAGAAACCAAGAGAGGATTTTGTTCTAGATATAATGGAAAACGAAAACTCCTTCAATTTCATAAAATATGTCATGGATGAGAAGATAAAGGCTCGTCGTGCCAATTTTCAAGGATCCTAAACCTAAAAACAGGGAAACATGTTCCCTAATTTCTAGGGTTTGTCATCAGCAGTAAGGCGACAACATGGGAGGCTTCATCAAATTCGAATTCATGAGGTTGCAGCTGTCAAAGAATGCTTTCAATGTTTAGATAAGGTTGTTGTAATCATAACAAGGAGTTGTACTCCTAATTGTATTAGGACTCTAGGACTGCTAGTTAGCTGTCATTTGTATTTAATAGTTTGTTTTATGGTTAGAATAGGTGTCACTCATAGCAAATTCGAATTCTCTTGATGAGGGATGAGGGAATCCATATTGTAAATGCTATATATGAAGCAATAGGTTGAATTAGCAAAGGGTTGGAGACTTTTTGGCTCAACTGCTGCTCTATGTGCAGACTGTGTATATTTTTAACCTAATGCAGAGTTTCTACTTAGACAACTCAAGATTCATGAAGAGTTCTTGTATGTTCTTGTTTTGATGGCATCTCCCAATACTTACATTGCAGTGGTGTTTTCTTATGATACTTAGAACTCATCAATGATGCTCTGACTTCCTTCATAGATAAACTAACTGTGTTTCGCCGTTTTATATTTGCATTTTTGCACTTGAAATCCATAATGCCTTGACTTCCATGCTAGGTAGAATGTTTTGGCTTCACTACTCAGGATTCAAAGAGAATTTTTAATGTCCTATTGTCTCATGGCTTTCCTCTTTCACTTACTTGTAGTGGTGTTACAGGGAAAAGTGTCTTAGCAGAACTGCTAATCCCACTAAGGTGTGGTAGCTACCTTAGAAACAAACAAAGTAAAACTACTTTCGTTTTCCCTTATGAAAGATAGATGAGAGAAGAATAAAGGAGACCAACCTCTATCTTGCACTTGGTTCCTTGCTCGATTCCTCTCTCTTCTGATAGTCCTTTGCTACTTGCTTCCCTGTATACCCAGCTTTACAGAGTACCTGTGGAATCAAAGCAGCATAACACTATACAAGAACATGGATCTATTATCATAAACAATCTAGGATCAGATGTAAATTGACCATACAAATGCACAACACATAGATTACACAAGAGTATGGAGGAAAACTTGAATAGATTTATTGATAATCAAGAAAGAGCCAAGAGAGTTACAACCAGTTGTTCTGACCCAACATCATCCTCTCAGCAAGTAAGCCCTTCTTCACCTCATGCAAATCTTAGATCACCCAACACTATGATGTTGCCTCAAGAAACCAACAGCAATTCCTTACAAGATGCAAAATTCCAGTCTCCAACCTCCTAGATCTCTGGAATGAGAGATCTATATATAGATATTTGCAGAGGTGTGAGTCAGCTCTGGGTTTTTGATTAGTGTCTTCTCTCTGATAGTTCTTGATTCCACTTGGAGATCTCATTGATCTCTTACTCATCCTTGGGCGATTCTGAGAGGCAAGTGTCACAGGAGAAGTTTCTGGAAGATTCCATGATCATCCACATCGCAAACTGTCTCCACCACTTGTCTTTTCTCGTCCATCGCACCCCATAGAAGGGATTTTTGAAATGCAACGCACTTCCCGTGTGTACAAGGTGAGATGCATCGCACCTTGGCCATGGAGCAAGTGAAATGATCCAGTTTTGACCAGTTCTGAGTAGTTTTTCATGGAGAACTTCCGGGAGAAGCTGTAATCAGTTGACCTTGTTCTTTTAGTGGTTGGAACAACACTTTTAGGGACTTAGGAGCCCTTGGTTTATGGACATTTTATGCTTGGGGTTGCAGTGCCCAAAAATGTCTATAACAGTTGCCCCCTAAAGCATGAGGTCGTTAATCTTTTCGATGTCGGGTGAAATGCTTTATCATGAGGATCTGAATTTCTTTCAAGCTGGAAGGAGACCTGTAATAAGAAACAATACAATACATTATCTTCATAATATTTTCATGATCTAGATGAAGCGGGCATTCCCATGCTTAGCTTTATAAATTAATTTTCATGTACATAGGACAGACAATCGTCTGAGTGTAGACTGATGATTCTAGTAGAGCCATCATCCCTTAGATTGGATGATTATCTGTGCAGCAACGATGTACATTTGATGTCTTTATTTCCTGAATATATATCGTAGCCCATATGGATGAAACTAAATCAGAGTCCTTCAATCTCGTTCAATCTTCACTCAAAGTACAAGTCGATCCATGTGAGAGATGTTCTGGAGTCGAACATGGAAAGACATCGCCTGATTACCAGCCAATGATGTAAGCTGTTAACAAGCGCGAGAGGAATCACCGATAATGACAATGATCCTCAAGGTACTGCAGTATAATTCACGTGGTGTGAATAAGGGACTTGGCATCAAACACCACGCAAAATCTTTTGGTCGAAGGCCATTGATGTAAACCTGTCGCCGGAGGTGAGAAACTTGCCATTGAGGCATGCAGGTTTCAAAGTACTGAAATGGGTGTTCCTAGATCGACTTCTTGGATAATGAGCTGATGTCGACAAGAAGTGATCCATCATAGGAGGGCCTTAATAAATCCCACATCAATGACATGGAATGGAGCAAATGATTTTAATGGAGGTGAAAACGGTCTGGTGATATAAGGTTCAGGGTGGCGGTCATGAAAGAATGGAGCGTAAATGTATTGCAGCGGGTGAGACATAGGTGGATTCTCTACGTGACTTCTCTTGAACATATCGGTGACACTAACATGATGGATTTGTAGCATTAACCCCAAATTTGGATGGTGTGATGTGACCATGGTGATGTGACCGGTGAATGAAACAACTCAACCTGGCTTGGATGTGGAGTGAAAGTGTCATGTTCAAGAGCGACTTGCTACCAACAAAGTTTTTTCAAGTTTTCTTCCCAAATTTTCCCCAGTCATTGCTAACCAGTACCTCTTTATTTTTGTCAAGCTTGAGGAGGATAACATCTGCTTGTTCTATAATTTTCCCTTCGGGAAAACCCATCGCTATGTTTTAACGAGCCTAGCGATAGTGAAACTCGTTCTTGTCTGCTATGGACAAGTTTGTCGCTATTAAGTTTTAATGAGTTTAACGACAAAGATAACTCGGTCCTTTTCAATTTTAGAGAGTCTGAAAAGGGACGTAAAGGAAACTCCAAAATTCCTTTTTCGTCATCTAATCCCTTAAGTCTGAAAAAGTATAAAATAATACAGAAGGGATGAATTTTCGATACTTTTAACGAGCTGAACAAAACAAGCGCTCGATCTTTTTGTGTAATAATCCCTCAGGTCCAAAAAGATTAAAATCTAAAGGAGGGATAGCACTTCCGGTTCCTTTAACGAGCTGGAGAGGCCAATGGCTCAGAAACCTTTTCATATTTTACGAGTCAGTTGAAAAGAGCTTAAAGAAGACTCGTTTTTTGAGGAACGAGTGATAAAATTGGGTGGCAGCTGATTCCAGGTAAGGTTTGGAATTTTCCAATCACGACAGTGTTACAAGGATGGCTAGTGGGATCACTCTTCGCAGCTGTTCCTCAAAAGGGGTAAACAATCAAATGGAGGTGAATGATCGGCCAATACAGAGTGGAGGTGATGATGAGAACACGACCAAGGCTTTAAAGGCTAAAGTACTACATTCAGGATGGTTATTTACCGGGAAATAGTTCATTTTTTAATGAGCTTAAACGCGGGGAGAAACATTTGCTCATGACTTATGTTTATTTTTTAACGATCTTGAACTATGTGCTAAAACTACTCGAGGCAGTTTTATTTTTTAACGAGCTTGAACCCTGCAGTAACACTACTCATGATAAGTTTGCATGCCCCCAGCATAATAACACAAATCGAGGTGCATGCCCCCCAAGCTTCATTGCATTCAACTCGGTGGTTGGAATGAAGTTTTACCTTTAAGATTTGGAAAGGGGATTTGTTTCATTTTTTAATGAGGTTGACACAGTAAAAGAACTATCCTCATGACTCCTTGTTTCATTTTTTAACGAGGTTGACACGAGATAAGAACCATCCTCGAAATCCACCGTATTTACAGTATTTGATAGAAAATCAACAACTGAAGGATGCTTAAGGTTGCTGGAATAATCTCCGTGGTAATCTGGGAGATGGGAGTGATGGTGGTAATCTTCCCATTGTGCCTCTCCTATCATCATTGATTGAATGATTCCTTCGTCTGTAGTATGTACATGCGACCAAGGATCTAAAGAGGTGCCATATTCCTTAGACCTATCTATCCAAACACTCGATGAGCATTGATTTGGGTTTTCCCCCCAGGCCAAGAAAATTGATTGCTACAATATTTCTAAAATGGCGATGATCCATGCTGACAAAATGTTTAGGAATCTTCCGAATCCATTAGATATAGAATATTTCATATTGCAGGTTTCCATTGTGGCCACTTCCGCCAGATTACTCGGAGGCGGTAGGGAAAAAGTACCCATTAAGGCAGGGTCTTTTAGGAGACCTACTCCGATATTTTGAAGCGAATGATTGCTTCCATGGATCATTGGAATGCTTCCCGTAACTTGTGAACTGTTGGGGAGAAATGTTTGTTGGTCGACGATTGTAATTCTTCCTTGAAAGGGAAATGCAATCTTCCTGAAGTAGGTCAACACAACTGCGGCCATGGCATATATCCAGGGCCTTCCCAGTAGGATGTTGTAATCGAGGTTTCTGTCGATTACTTCAACATCAATTTCTATTGTTTTTCCCCCTAGTTCAACTTGTAAGTTACTTAAAATCCCGTATGGAGTGTATGATCATCGATCAAATGCTTTTAACATTGTTGATGATCACGACAAGGGTGGTGAGCCTAAATTTTTCCAGCAACTCATCGACATAATACATGTAGATGCCCCCTCATCAATAATTGTTCGATGAACCGTTTTGTTGAGGGCTTTCACTTGAATAAGGAAAGCTAGTTGAGATGGTAACTGAGGGTCATATCCTTTGTGATTAAAGGATACAAGATTGGAATCCATTGGGTCAATCCCACCTATTACTTATAATAGATCCTGCTTTTGGGAGAGGCAATTTTGCGGTACCTCAAGTTTCGACATAGCGGATGGCGATTGGGCCAGGTCCTCTAATATATTATAATTCTGTGCTACTTTTGCACGAGAATTAAATGTCGCTTTGTGTACTAATCCCTTTGGCAACTTTATCATTGGTTCAGGAATGATGGGTGGCACAACTTCAGTCAAAGTTGTTGTCGAACTACTAGGTTGTTCATTAGCCTTGTTATTCGACAGCTGTGGATATCCTGCTTTGAGATAGACAACATAAGCACTTGGGATCGGGAAGAATTTTGATTAGCAACCAGTTTGGTTCCCTGGTTTGGAAACGGATCAGTCAAAACTGCTGAGGTTTTTGAACTCTTAAAGAGTTTCTTAACTTCAGCTTTATGTGGACAATCTCTCGTTCGATGATCCTCATTACATATATGACACCCTGCAGGGGGTTTCCTTTGCCCAGAAGGGTTTGCAGAAGGTTTTTCAGGAGATGACTCATCCCGCTTCTTTTTACTCCCTTTCTTTTTCTTCTTGCCCCCTGGTTGCTTCAGTTGTTTGCCCTTGTCGGTCGACACGACATTTACCTCCGAGGCGAGAAGTTCTTCATTTGCATTTTGATCAGAAATCTTACGGACTTTCTTAGATGTAGCCTTTGTCGATTTCGCGCTTGTCATACCTCTCACGCCAGCACCGGCATGAGAGTCATTGTTTTATTTAGGAGGAGGGGGGACCGAAAATTCCAGTCTGGGAGCATCGGGTATTTTATCATAGAGCGTGCCAGACTGAGTATAAATCAAGTCTAAATATTGCGGACGAGCAATGACTTGCTCTTCGGTGACGACTCCCCATTTTGCCACATCTTCCGTAATGGAAGGCAATAATGACTTAATAAACCATTCAGCTAAAAGCTGATCAGGAACATACGTTTTTACCATTCTACGATGACGTCACCACTCATGTATATGATCAGATATGTGAGTGGCCGTTGTTTGTTTGAAATTGGTAAGAAGTTCTGTTCCCGTTTCATACCTTATTGGTAATTGAAAATGGGTTAAAAAGGTTGTGGCTAGGGTACTGAAGTTGTCAAACGAACCTCTGGGCAATTCAATATACCATTTTGCTGCCGGACCAGTTAACGTCCTCTGAAAAAGGTGAAGCCTAATCAAATCATCGTTTAGGGTGTTTGATGAACACCACAGATGAAAGGTCATCACATGATTTGACGGATCTTCACTCGGATTTCCATTAAATTTAGGAATATCTGATGGAATTTTATGCGGAATCACTGGCCACCAAGGGGCATAAGCGATTGGATCGTGTGTTAATCGATTTAGATTCGGTAACTCTAAAGTCGCCACGAAGGGTAACTGTTGATTCAGGTGAGGCGAAGCATACCCAGGATAAGATGGAATCGCCTGAGTAGTTGGTCTTTGCATACCAGCATAATGCATTTGATGTTGGTAACTTTGGTAAGGTTGGTGGGCATAACCATTGTAGAATGGTTGATTTTGACTGTTTTGAATATACGGTTGCCTACTATTTGCAAAGATTTGTTGCTCAGACCCTTGGTATACTTGTTGGAATTGCGGTTGTTGGTATTGCACTAGCCATGGTTGTGAATCCATGTGTTGTTGCCCGATACTAATTGTTTGACCAATATGAGGGGTAATTGTACCCGTTTGGGCCTGTGTCATTCCACCAGTCGGTGATTGTGGTTGAGTCGCAGGGTCAAGAGGTTGTTTCATTACAACTTGAGAAACCTGAGGTTGGAATACAACAGGCAGCGCTTGTACTTGCGACACTGTCACAATAGTTGGCGTAGTTGGTATATTTGACATAGGTAAACATTGTTGCATTGAACACACAACTCTTGGTTGTTGAGGTAGTATCGGCAGCCAACTGCCAGATGTAATTCCAGCATAACCTGAATTTTGTTGTGAACTCCCGTATGGTTGTCCTCCTGGAGGAGACAATGAAAGGGTATACTGCCCCCCATACGGCGGTAATCCAGTACTTAAAGGAATGGTTTGCCCTTGAGGACCGGACTGCCCAAATTGACACCTTGAAGGATCAATTTGCTGAGATTCAACATAAGAGTTTCTGGATACTATTCCGGATGTACAAACAGGAATGGACCATACTGTCGAAATAGCCCCTGAGTGGGCCCCTTCTAGCGATTGAGAGCTAGTTGGGACAGATGGTATACCGGCGAACATTGTTGGAGTGACAGCAGGAAGTTCTGCCATCGCTATGTCAGACGACACAGTCCTAGATGTCGACGGTTGTTCAGACATTTCTAGTCTATCCAAAAGATTACCTAGCGATTCTACAGGAGCTTCCGATGGCGGTAGACTAATTTCTGATGAAGAAGGATACAGAGTGATCCTGACTCCAAATTGCGATGGAGCACTAGATGTAGGATCCTCCACAATCTCTTCTATAGCAATCAGACCGGGTGGAAGAGGTAGACCGTCAGGTCCGTAAAATATTTTTGGTGCCGAAGAAGGTATGGAATCTACAACGATAGATGTTTGGGGAATAACAGTCTCTGAAATGGTTGTAGATGAAACTGGTTCAGTAACACAAGTGTTTACCTTCAAACTAGGATCAGTGCTACTATCCCTCGGTGGCTGCTGAACTTCTTCTGTAAAGGCAAGGATACCAAAAATGTTTGGAGTAACCGGAGTCTCCGATGGTGTTGGAACACTTGTTCTAACTTTACCAGGGGATTTAGAACCGGTTGAACGAGTTCGCTTTGTCCGTAATAGTTTTGATTCTAGAGACAAAGACGGTTGACTCGTAAGCCTCTGCGAACGACGGGGTTTCAATTGACTTTCTTCCACGATTGCAGATTACTCGATCAACTAAAAATAAAGTGGAAGTATGTTTCTGAATTAGATGAATTTTAGACACTTTGACACAACTTGTTTTTTCAATTTTTAAGAGTCGAGAAAAAACAAAAGATGACTCTAGTCACCTTTGATTTTTAATGAGCCTAAAGTGACAAGTGCTCAGATGGACCTTTTCCGTTAAGGAATCTGAAAAGGAACGAAAGGGACTGCTCTGGAAATCTCGATAGAGGGATTACCAAACCAATCGCAAAACTGCAGAATACTTTTTACGGTACGACAGTCAATCTTCCCGAATGCTGTGTTCAGTGCATTGCGATCGATAGGGCGACATACATGGCTTCCTACGGATAAAGGATAAAGCCTATTGTGGTCTCCCAAAATATACTCGACAGTACGTGGGAGCACAAGTCCATACTGGCACTTATCATCTCAAAGTGGAGGAATCACCCAACCAACAGTGAGAACAATAGTTACCAGGCTTTACGACGCCGAAATACGTCTCTAGCCTAGACTTCTAGATGTTGTGCGTTAGGTTCCAAAGCGTTGTTAGATTCATTAAATTTATTTTATAGTTGATCTTGCTTAAGAAATTTTCCTTTCAGGTTCACCGCGTGATGTAGATGTACAATTTCTAAAATGCAATCTAAGATGATAAACAGTCTTTTATCTTCTTTGTGCAATGAAAATCCTAGCTACTAAGGAAAGAGAGACAATATTCTTTCACAAAGAGCATAGAGAACACACTATATGCACTGTCCTAAATCAAACCAATCAAACAGTCTAAATGCAAATGCACATGCATGTATTTGTTTTCAGCTTTCTTAATACGTGAATGATAAAAGGAAAGCTAATGCGCAAATCTGAGTTACTTTCCAAGCGACAATTATTAACAAGTTTCTTTTCAAAATCAAAATGAAGACAATCACAACACTTTGTGATTTGGAAATGAAGACTTGCTTTTGACACTAGAAAAACTACTAATTTAGATCAAATACAACCGTAACAGAGTAATCGACTATCAAGAGAAATCAGACTCTCTTCTATGACTGAAAACGACACTTGCAACACTTTCAAATCAAGAAACGACAGTACAATTACGTTACTTTTTTGCAAAGGAGAACTGAAAATGACTCAACAAATACACAAAAACATTTACAGTTCTTTGCACAATGGAGGCAGAATATCAGCAAGGAAAGGGGTTTCAAACAGAGGTGTACTAACTACAGGCAGCAAAATTCATGAATAGAATTGAAAAGAATGAACACAGAAACCAAAATTGAGGAACAATGCCTAGTCTGATCAGCGCACCTGTAACATAGTGAAATTGAAATGTAGCGCACCTACTACACTCGGGAAGTGCGCTGAAGTTCAGAGTCACAGAATAGAGACTGCGCAGGGCCAGAGACAAGACTTTGCTTGGGTTCTGGGTCACAGTTTGCAGTTCAGTTCAGGGATTTTGGCCGAGCAAGTGGTAACCAGTAAATCAACAACAGGGGTAGATCTAAGGAGGTTACTAGAGCCACCACAAGGGCAATTAGAGAGTTTGTAAATTAGTTGTTTAATTCATAAACAAAACCCGGAGATTGACTGAAGTGGCATTTATCTACTTTGCATTTGCATAGCAAATGAAGTTCGAAAGCTACCTGGCTCGACTTCAGGCTTCGTCTGTAAGTTTATAAAGTAAACAACAAGGTAGATAAACAAACAACCTAGTCGCTCCCCAGTGGAGTCGCCATTTTGTTACAGGGAAAAGTGTCTATGCAGAACTGCTAATCCCATTAAGGTGTGGTAGCTACCTTAGAAACAAACAAAGTAAAACTACTTTCGTTTTCCTTTATGAAAGATAGATGAGAGAAGAATAAAGGAGACCAACCTCTGTCTTACGCTTGGTTCCTTGCTCAATTCCTCTCTCTTTTGATAGTCCTTTGCTACTTGCTTCCTTCTATACCCAGCTTTACAGAGTACCTGTGGAATCAAGGCAGCATAACACTATACGAGAACATGGATCTATTATCATAAACAATCTAGTATCAGATGTAAATTGACCATACAAATGCACAAAACATAGATTACACAAGAGTATGGAGGAAAACTTAAATAGCTTTATTGATAATCAAGAAAGAGCCAAGAGAGTTACAACCAGTTGTTCTGACCCAACATCATCCTCTCAGCAAGTAAGCCCTTCTTCACCTCATGCAAATCTTAGATCACACAACACTATGATGTTGCCTCAAGAAACCAACAGCAATTCCTTACAAGATGCAAAATTCCAGCCTCCAACCTCCTAGATCTCTGGGATGAGAGATCTATATATAGATATTTGTAGAGGTGTGAGTTAGCTCTGGGTTTTTTATTAGTGTCTTCTCTCTGATAGTTCTTGATTCCACTTGGAGATCTCATTGATCTCTTACTCATCCTTGGGCGATTCTGAGAGGCAAGTGTCATAGGAGAAGTTTCTGGAAGATTCCATGATCATCCACCTCGCAAACTGTCTCCGCCACTTGTCTTTTCTCATCCATCTCACCCCATAGAAGGGATTTTTGAAATGCAACGCACTTCCTGTGTGTACAAGGTGATATGCATCGCACCCTAGCCATGGAGCAAGTGAAATGATCTAGTTTTGACCAGTTCTGAGTAGTTTTTCATGGAGAACTTCCAGGAGAAGCTATAATCAATTGACCTTGTTCTTTTAGGGGTTGGAACAATAGTTTTATGAACTTAGGAGCCCTTGGTTTATGGAAATTTTATGCTTGGGGTTGCAGTGCCCAAAAATGTCTATAACAAGTGGTATGAATACATGTTAGTTAGAACTCATCAATGATGCTCTAACTTCCTTCATGTATTTATAAACTATGTTTCCTTGCATTGTATCTTTGTTTTGTTGATGTATAAAGACTCTCTATGCCTTGACTTTCATGTTAAGCTGATCTTGCTGTGGTACTGAAATATACTTTGACTTCATAGCCCAGTGGTAGCCAGCCTTCATCTTTCAATCTATAAACATATAAAATCACGAACGATAGAGTTAGCCATCTACTGATATCTTTAATCAATATCATTAACCCTTTGAGAGAGCCCTCTCAGGCTGAGGAGGCTAAGCCTTAGCTAAAAGATTGGTTTGAAATAGTTACACTGAGATAGTCTTATCAGTAGCCTATCAGGGTCCTATTTTGGTGATAACATTTCAGTGCATCTGCCGGGAGTCGAACTCGGGTCTATTGCTTGGAAGGCAATTATCCTAGTTGTATTAGGTCTCTAGGACTGCTAGTTAGTTGTCATTTCCATTTAATAGTTAGTTTGAAGTATCAATAGGTGTCATAGTAGGATGAATTTGAATTCCCCTCATGCTGGAGGAGGAATCTAAGTCATGTAATGAACTCTATATATTGGAGAAGATGTAATACACCAAGGGTTGGCAATTTTCAAAGAAACAAGCACATTGTGCTATTGTATGTGACTGTATGTTTTTAGGTTAATACAAGGAGTTTCTTTCACTACCCAGGATTCAGAAAGGGTTTCAATGTTTGATTTTCCTCATGGATTCCTTCATATACTTACTTGCAGTGGTATAGACACAAGTTACTTAGAATTCATTTGATGATGCTCTAACTTCCTTCATGGGTTTGTAGGCTGTGTTCCTTACATTATATCTCTATTTTTCTTTTATGTTAAAGCCCTCTATGCCCTGACTTCCATGTGAAATTGATCTTACTATTGTACTGAAATACACTTTGGCTCCATAGCCCAATGGAAGTTTGTTAACTGGTGTTTCAACCATTTATACATTGTTTTTCGAATTTTCCATAGAGTTAGCCATCTAATCTTCAAAGTAAAATATTTAACACAGTGAGAGAGCCCTCTTAGGTTGAGGAGGCTAAGCCTCAGCCAAAAGTTTGGTTTGAAATAGTTACTCAAAGTCTTTCTGATGAGCAGCCTTTCAGGGATTGATTTTGAGATAACATTTTGGTGCATCTGCCGGGAGCCTCAAATCTATTCATTCCCGAAATTAAGAGGCTGAAATTTTGAAGGTAGTAGGAGCTCAGACATCGTTTTGAGGCTGCAAAACTACCTTGGCAACTCCACACATCGAATAACAAATTGGAAGGTGACTCCACTACTAGAAGATCAGTAGCTTGATGAAGTTACAAGATGAGTTCCACTGCAAGAATGGATGCCAGGTATGCTCCTATGAATCGGTCTCATATCCCTAGTTTTCCAAATCCCATGCCAAAGGTTGATTGGTTAGAGGATCTTCCAATATTCAAAGATGAAAAGAAATACAATGCTGCTCTTCATTTGGTTAGGTTTCATATGCATGTACACAGTCTTAAGGTTCAGTTCCCTGAAGATTGTCTCATGAGGATGTTTATGACCACTTTAGAAGGAAAAGTATGGCCTTGATATAAAAGTTTGGAAAATGGTTCATTATATTCTCTTGCTGATTTCCATGATGTATTCTATGACATGTATAAAGAGTGTCATCCCTCCTTATTGCTGGTCAAATATTGTTGTAAACATTCTGCGAGTTTTATTCAATATTTGGAGGATTGTTATGATGATGATGAGTTTATGGATGAAGAAATTTTAGAGGCTCTTCATAACAATACATTTCAACACCAAGAAGAAAGTATAACATCCCATGAAATGTAGCATGAAAATCAGCAGGGGTTTACTTATGAAAATCATATTACATCCTTCGAGATTGATGTAGAGATGCAACAAACTTGCCAGCCTTTTGATCATAAAGAGTATGAAAATGATTACAAACACCAAGAAGAAATGCTGGAAGAAATTTTTTATAACCCTCAGGCAGAGGAAAAGGTTGTTCATTTTTGTAATTCCTTGCAGCAGCTTACATCAAAGAATGATCATAATAATGAGGAAAATTACATTGTTTGTGGGAATCATTCAGAAAAGCAGTTGGATAGCATATCAAATAAATGTTGTGTAGCTGAGGATCAGTTGTTTGAAGATATAGAATGTTATGAGAATCATCAAACTAACCATGTGTTTTTTGACCCTATAGCTGACTACATGGAAAAGATTTATTATTTAGGCTTCCTATTATATTTTCATCTTGAAGAACAGTTACACCTCATGCTGCCTTGGTTATTTTAGTATCTGGTTTATTTTTTCTCCAAGAATAGTCAAGAGATTCAAGTATCAAATCAGATTGATGACTGGCTTCATTCAAAGTTTCATGTTCCTTGAGTTGCAAGTGGAGATTCCAGCTGATAGGGTAGGTAGGAATGTGCAAATAAGCTCAAGGTAGGTTGATTGAGCATCTATTTCAATAGGTGTTGTTTGAATTCTTCTTTCAAAAATCATTAAAGGCTTGAGGAGCAGATTGGGCAGAAGTTTAGAGTTTTATTCTAGAGGATGGATAGCGGCACTAGAGCTATAAGTTCTTAGTGTACCACAAGGGCACACTATCCCTAGTGGAGCCACTGTTATCACCCTAAAATTTTTGTTTCTAACCTTTGGAAAGTTTTCCTTCTTTCTAGTCATAGTCTTATAGTTTTTGAGTCATCTCATCTCAATAAGTGTCATTCTCTTTTCCAAAAAAAGGTTTCACAACCTCATTCCATGTCCTAAAATCCACACCATGTGTTTTGACATCACTAAGATTCCAAAGGATTGGTGTTAGTATTGGTCTAGTCTTTCCATGGTCACTTTAGTGTCTAAGATTTAGAAAAGAGTCTTGTTGGTATGGTCAAATAGGGTCAACACTCCGTTCTTGCCCATTACTGGTCCCACATCACCTAAAATTCCATGTGTCAAACTTGTGTCAAGGTTTTCGTAGTGAAAAACTCACTCTAGGTGTTTTCGTAGTGAAAAACCCAGAATTTTCACTGGATGCACTATTAAATCGGGGATTCTAAACTAGGAGTTTTCGTAGCGCACTACGAAACCCCTGAAGCAGCCTGTTTCAGCATAAAAATCTTTGTTTTTTGCTTTTACTAGTCAAATTCCAGAATGTCTCCTAAGCAACTGAGAACTAAATTTCAGAACCTGAAAGAGGCTTTTCTTCCTAACGTACTGAAATACAAAAAAATCTTTCAGTTTCTTCAAATTCGTTCTGTGGTGGGAGGAATTTATGGTTAAACTTGCGCTACAAAACTGCTGTAGGTGCAGTTTTTCATAAACCAGAATTTTCCAGTTTGCACTTGATATTCAAAGACAGTTTGTGGTCACAAGAAAAGGTATTTTGGAATTTTGAAGGAGGTTTTGCATCATCGACACCCAAGCTACAATAACCTATCTCAATTTCTTCATAAGTGTTTTATGTTGGGAGATACTAAGCTTTATTTGAAACCCAAATTTCAGAGAACGGATTTTTCATGTTTTACACGTGTTTTTCAAGGACAGATTCTGAACAGCTAGAGAAGTGTTTTAAAAAACCAGGAGAGGTTTTCATTCTAGAAAAAATGGATTACAAAAATCTCCTTCAGTTTCATAAAATGTGTCATGGATGAGGAGATAAAGGCTCTGTCCCACGTGCTAACATTTAAGGATCCTAAACCTAAAAACAGGGAAACATGTTCCCTATTTTCTAGGGTTTGTCATCAGCAGTCAGGTGATAACGTGGGAGGCTTCATCAAATTTGACTTCATGAGGTTACATTTGTCAAAGAATTCATTTAATGTTTAGTTGAGGTGGTTTATTCATAATAAGGAGTTACACTCCTAGTTGTATTATGTCTCTAGGACTGCTAGTTAGCTGTCATTTGCATTTAATAGTTAGTTTTAAGTATCAATAGGTGTCATAGTAGGATGAATTCGAATTCCCCTCATGTTGGAGGAGGAATCTAAGTTATGTAATGAACTCTATATATTGGAGAAGATGTAATACACCAAAGGTTGGTAATTTTCAAAGAAACAAGCACATTGTGCTATTGTATGTGACTGTATGTTTTTAGGTTAATACAAGGAGTTGCTTTCACTACTCAGGATTCATAAAGGGTTTCAATGTTCGATTTTCCTCATGGATTTCTTCATATACTTACTTGCAGTGGTATAGACACATGTTACTTAGAATTCATTTGATGATGCTCTAACTTCCTTCATGTGTTTGTAGGCTGTGTTCCATACATTATATCTTTGTTTTTCTTTTATGTTAAAACCCTCTATGCCCTGACTTCCATGTGAAATTGATCTTACTGTTGTACTGAAATACACTTTGACTCCATAGCCCAATGGACGTTTGTTAATTGGTATTTCAACCATTTAAACATTGTTGTTCGAATTTTCCATAGAGTTAGCCATCTAATATTCAAAGTAAAATCTTTAACCTAGTGAGAGAGCCCTCTCAAGTTGAGGAGGCTAAGCCTCAGCCAAAAGTTTGGTTTGAAATAGTTACTCAAAGTCTTCCTGATTAGCAGCCTTTCAGGGATTGATTTTTAGATAACAGCAGCTAAGGAAAGGTCAACGCGGGAAGCGACAAAGAAAGCCATGTAGAAGAAGAAGGCTGCAGAAGCAGCAACAGCAACACAGATAACAACATCATAGGAAGACGAGGGCCAAGCAATGTCCTCGCAAGGGTAGGAGGTAGAGGAAACAAAAATAGCAAAAGGGAGCACAAACCAAGGGGCTGTGTCCACACAGTTGAAGAGCCCATGCATCGTAGAAAGAGTAGGACCGAGGAAAAAGGTCAAGGCCTCAAATTTGGCCATTGACTCGATCACCTAAAATGAAGGTCATCTCCATGACATCGTAGAAATGGTCCGCAATGTCACCAATGAAGCACTTTATGAGTTTATGCAGGAGCATCAGACTGTGTTGGGGGCCCTCAAAGCGCAGTTGTAGGAGTTATAGGTGCGCCCCCATTAGGAAGGTACCCTGTCAACCCACATCGCAGTAGGAACTTCAGTAGCAGAGTAGATGTTGTGTGCAAGGATGGCAAACACAATAGTGTTGCCGGAGGGAGATTTAGTGTCATCAAATGCAATGGATCGATTGCCGATTAGCATGATGAATGGCCTTGGCATTAATCTGGTTGCCCTTCCCCAGGAAATGTTATATCTGCTACAGGATGGGATAACTGCAAAACTGCAGGTCAGGGAGAGCTGCACAGTCCAAGTTATTAGCGAGCATAAGATAAACATAGAACAACTCAGCTTGCAGCGCAACGAATTGGTGTCGTAGAATCAACATTTGGTGCAGACGGTAGATGACACTTGTCGGTGCGTCCAAGAGTTGGCCATCATAGCAGATCTACCAGTAGAGGTGTGGATTTATAATTTGGCAACTGGAGTCCGTGATGCCAGGGAAGGGACAATAAAGGTGCAGCTAGAGATGAATCTCCAAATCACTGAGCTATGGTTGAATGCGCAACCTTCCACTCCACCAGAAATCAAAGAACAATTTACTAGTGCTATCACAACACGGCTGGAAGAAATTGGAGGTTCAGTGCGTGACTGTATCAGCATGTTGGAACAAGCACTGGAGGCCCTCACGATTTTGCAGGAGGACCCCGACATCCAGTGCCTGGAGACAGAGGTGCGAGAAATTCAACAACAATATGATATTGTTAGAGGAATTGCGTAGATAGTGGTCCTCACAAAGCTGCTTGTGAGGATGCAACAAACTAAAGCACTGAAGGAGTAGGTTGACACTACGCGAAACAAGGAGGTAGTTCTCAAAGTGCACGTTCAGCCATGGATTGACGAGGCCTTCACGATCATAAAAAATATCGAAGGGAAGTTGGCACACATACATGGGATGCACACATAGATGTAGGAAAGCACACCAGGCACAAAGGTCTCAGAAATATGGATGCAGCAGGTTTAGCAAGCAATAGCTCAGTGCACCGTGGACATCAGTACCATTCGAGAATAGTTGGAGAGACTTCGCACCAAGATCGCTGCGCTGATAGAGTGACTCGAGGGCGAGTCACGATGTTTGTGTTGGGGGCCTGTTGGGCATGGAATCCCCCCATGACATGTTTTGGGGCTCAAAGCCCAAGTTTTGAGTTGATATTTCTGTAAATCTCTGTGAATTGCAGGCGCAAAATGTACGTTAGAGTCGTAGGGCTATCTGCCCTAAGTTTTGAATGTAATGTCGGCCTACCCATGGTCCACGGACCATGAAATTGTATAAATAGAGCGAGGCTCTAAGTTGTAAAGACATTGAATGGAGGATGGGCATGAAGTGTCTTAGAGATTAATTCAAGTGCGAAGAGTGTCTTGGGTAATAGAGTAGGAAAAGGCTCTGCAGCTGAGTGTGCAAAGGCCTAGTAGAGTCCGCAACTGAGTGCACGGACCCTTGCAGCTAAGTGGACAACGTAGAGTTGAGTTTGTAACTGGAGAAGAGATTAATAAAGAAGCGTTTTGTTACCACTTCCATGTATTTGTTTTGAGTTATTACATGTTTGATATCATTTGCGAATATATTGTTTATTTACTGTGCACGCTTGTATGAATAGTGAATATTGTTAAGAATAATTGAAAACATACAAATAAGCTAAGTTAATCAACTAATATTAGATTACTAGTAAGGACTTGGGTGATAACATTGTTCGGCTCCCAAGTAGGGCTGTGCGAAGGCAACATCTCCAGCTATGAGGTACGGGTGAATGCGGGTGGAGACGTGTGCATAGGGTCGAACCGCAGAACACTTGAACTCATCAGACATATCTAGGGTATGAAAACCTAGTTCTAGCACCCTCTCGTATTACTTCGGGTGAGACCTCAGTCTGCGCTCTTCAAATTATTGCCGAAAGGGCCAGTAGTACTGAGATTTGTTTGGCTAAATCACCTATGAACCTGGGTTAGGCCCCAAAAAGCCAAAAATAAGCCAACAAATGGTTCCATTACCCGAACCAGGATCTAAATAGAGATGTCTAATGTCGTAGCAGTGGAATCCGATAAAGAAGGGAATTGAAGAGTGGTTGGACAGAAAGATTCACTAGTTTGTGGCACAGGAAAACAGGAATCCATGATTATCAAAGGAAGAGTGGTTAGATTGCTACTTATATACAGAAATCCACAAAATTTTCTTTGCATCCATCCCCTCTGAGTTGTACGAGTGGATGGCGAAGCTAGAAGACAATCAGGGAAGGTGTAGGCTCGACAAACCTATTGCGTGGACTCCAAAGTTGTTTCGTAGACTAGAAGCATCAGAATATAAGATCATGTGCATTGTGGATCACTGGCTCGACCAAATTATAGGAGTATTTATCACCAAGTTCACGGTAGATACTTCAGTCAGCTATAGCGAGGCAGAACGACGCTTCCTCAAAGGACTATGAGGTACATATGTCAAATATTGGAACACTTCAATTAAAATGCTACAATGTGAAAATTGGGTTATGCAAATAAATTGATGTTTGGGGCTACGAAGTGGGAGGATCTACATAAATTAAGGTAGCACAGAAATAGAATCTAGCCACTTGATTTCACCTCCGTGGGAAAGCGAGGAAGAGCTCGCGAAGGTTTTCACCAAGAAGTGTGATTAGTCTGATAAAGCAGTGAATTCTGTGGATACCACCCCCACCTACACCACCACCAGTTTCACCATCTTCACCCCTGTCTTCACCCATACCACCTCTGCCACCACCACAGTTTAATATGGTAAGTGTGATAAAGTTGTTGGTGTTCAAAGGAGTAGGGATTGAAGATCCAAACCAGTTTTGGTTCATGGTAAGGGCTGTATGGGAAGCACAGGGAGTCACGGATGAAAATATAAAGAAAGCAATACTGGTCAGTGTACTGTAGGATATTGCACTGACTTGGTACATTAGGTATTCCAATGACAATCTAAATGTACGGATTACGGATATCCAAGATTTGCTAAACAAGGAATTTAGCAGGCCAAAATCAGAGACAGAGTTGATCATCAGATTTAAGGAAATCGCGATGCTTCCAGGTGAGACCCCTGGGAAGTGGATCAGAGACTAAAGTGTATAATTCGTGAAGCCAATATGACCTTAATGGATGGGAAACACCTTGCATGGCTTTTAGCATCGCTAACACCACATCTAAGGAACATGTTGTCACAACAGAAGCTAACCACTCACGCTGATGCCTTGGAGATCGCAATGAGACTACACAAGACCCCGATACAAGATCCTAACCTGGGAGTTCAATAGATCCACACGTAGTTAAAAAACTTGTGCCTTGAGATGTACAGTTTGAAACAAAACAAGACAGCTCGCCCATAAGTGGGAGAGGAGGTATGGTGTGCAAAGTGCAAGGGCCAAGGGTATGACAAGGACCATTGTCCAGTCTTCGTGAACTACCCGGTGGGAGAAGGACCAATGCCATTGAGACCAGAGGCACAAGCAGGACCGAGTGTGGAGCCTGCATTATGGTGCATGATTTGTCAGATTGGAGGAAAGCATGCTATAGATAATTGCCATCTATTACAGAAGTATATGCAAAATTCCCAACAGTTGTTTTGTAATTTCTACAAGTTAGTAGGCCACGATGAGCGTACCTATAGAAGTTATGAACTGATGATCAAACTCCTACCTATAGAGTCCAGACCAAAACAAGGGCCTCTGATCAAAATGCAGGGATGGCGTGCACTGGATTCCAGGGGTGCGGACGAGGTCGAGGTAGAATGGGACCAAGAAGAGGTCGTGACCACCTGATATGTTACAATTGTAGAGAGCCAGGGCATTATGCCTGTGATTGTACAAATCTGACGAGACCATCATGCTTATATTGTACCCAATTTGATCATGAGATAGATGACTATCCCACGCGAATAGCAAGGTTGTGCGATAAAGGAGCACTCCAACCTCCCCCGACTTAGAACCTGCAAATGATGAGGTCTGAGCCACACGAGGAAGACCCGAATGTAAATATCATGCTCCGCAGTGGTATCATGATAGGAGATGAAAAAGGCAAGCAGCCTGAAGAGAGTTCCTAGGTTTGCAAGGGTCCAAAAAAGGAATTGAAATTTGATTTAGAGCGTGCTAAGGATACATTCATGGAAGCTAAGAAGAGCTTCACGTATGCCTCCACTTCAGGAAGTAAAGATAAACTAGAATTGAAAATGGACCCATCAATGCTCACTACATTTTTGGAGACATGCATGAAGCTGCTGCATGACAACAAAGCTGTGAAGGGGCTACAAGAACTCATCACTAGATGTGCTGGAACCATGCCAGGAGAACCGCGTGTAGTCCAGAAGCTCAAGAAGCACACAACGCGAACAGGAAGGGAGATGAGATTGATTGCACAGATTGGGGAATATGAAATGGATCAAGTGATTTTGGATCTAGGATCGGACATGAACATCTTGTGAAAGCAGAAACGGGAGCACATGGGCAGGCCTGTGCTGCAATGGTCTCCTATTCAATTGCGAATGGTAAACCAGCAAAAGATCCTACCAATGGGAAGATTGCAGAGAATAACAGTAGATATCAAAGGTGCGAGCATGCTTGCAGATTTCAAAGTGATAGAGATTGTTGATGACAACAATCCTTATCCTGTGCTAATGGGAATAGATTGGGCCACTCACATGAATGGGGTGATAAATCTAAAGAAGCTTAAGATGATTTTCGAGAAAATGTCACGACGCGTAGTGGTACCTTTAGAACCTAAGGAAGGATTGTGCTACACATAGCCAGTGCACAACTACGTAATCGATGATGATATAAACTATATCTACAAGATAATTGTGTGAGAGCAGGACTGGGTAAATCCAACAACTGACGGCAAACTTTCATGGGAGCATGAAAGCTCCTACACCTCAGATGCAGATGAGGAAATAGAACGATGGCAGAACCGGTTACACGAGGTAACCACGCTCAACTATAACATGATGACAAGGTCGCTGCACTGCATAGCAATAGAGGTAAGAGATCTACGTGTATATGATGGGTTGAGTGAGGTGGATGATTTCCTGAACAAATTTGAGAGAGAAGTACCAGAATAGCAGCGCTTCGACGCTCTGAAATGGGCACTACACGCTATGCCCGCAAGATGGTGGGGTACGCATCAAAGAAGGTTTGAGGATTGGAACCAATGTAGAAGGACGATGCACACGTGGTTAAGAAAGCCTCAGACGCGGATGAAAGCTAAGGATGACGAATGAAACAGCCCGTGCACCCACCTTTCCAGATGGGTACAAGCGTATGATTTGAAACCTGCATGAACCCGCACCGTCCTCACGATAGGAAACATGACCGACAAGCAGGAGCGGCGAAGACAATGGCATGAACAACCCCTCCGTTTGGGAGTAGGAGGTATGATAAGACTAAGCACGCAGAAGGTTCTTCGTGTGGAAGGATTTGACAAAGTGTGCGAAGTACTGAATAAGGTCCATAATGCGAAACAGACTGACTGGGACCTGCGCGTACCAACGGTTCTATGGGCTTATAGGACCATGCGCAAAACCTTGACCATGCGGGAACATCTGAAGCTGAAGTATGAAGTAGATGTTGTAATCCCTATGGAGCATGCAAAGCCTAGTCCACACATAATAGCACTCGTAGATATGATGGTTCACAAATCCCAGAAAGAAGAGATCACATAGCCGCAAGAAACATAATGGATGGGAATTGAGGAATAAATCCAACAGGAAAACCTTAGACTCCAAGAACTTGAAAAAGAAAGGATACGGTTAAGAAAGAAAAGCGCTCTGGTGGATGCAGAAGTCATGAAGCTCGAGGATGAGATAAAGGACGATTTTCTCATTACAAAAAACTAGAATGGTAAGGCAAGGTACGTACAATCATGCTGAAAAGTTTGAGAACTATTGCCATGAATTGATTAGTTTGATGCCTTGGTTTGGACCGCATATTGCCAAGCATAGTGACCGGGGTAGTGCATTGCAAATGATGAAGTGCGCGATGACGACCGTAACAATACAAGGTGGGGATTCTCCAGGAACCATGATGGAGGACAGGATGGAACTCTACGTGTGTGGTGTGAGCACTTGGGTAGTCAAGGGAAGGATAGTCTTAGCACTCCACGTAGTTGGAAGGGAGCACAGGACTATAAACTATTCTGCTCAAGAGTTGCATGATATTGGAGATGTGCGTAGTAGCAAAGAGTCACAAGGTTTGCGATTGCGCACAGGGGGCTGTGCTGCCACGTGAGTTGGCCAGAAAGTGACCGTTGAAGTCACTATTCATAATGGGATGCTTGAGTTGAGGCCAAATGGAGTGGACGGCAGGCATTTAAGACGCGATTTACGAGCAATATTTGGGAAAATTTGCCATCAAGAAAGCATTAATGAACCAGAATTAGGGGGAGCGGTCAAATTCGAATTCAAAAAGAGCTATAAAATACAAAGGGCTGCCTAGAAAACAACACTTGCTCATTTGCGAATTGAGCGATTGAGCAGAGCCCTGAGCGTTGTGAGCCAAGCATTGATTGAGCCCCTGAGTTCGTGAGTGCTAGATTTCCAAACGAGTACGATGGCAACTACTCAGGATGCTATGGACATAGCAGGAGTGACTGCCGAGGAGGCTATGCAAGCCATAACTGTGGGGGATGTTCCAGAAGGTGCCCAGTTTGTGGCAGAAATCTCAAAATCACCGCACACGCCAAGACCCAATAAGGACAAACATGCAATGGCTCCGATATCCGAGTCCCCACGGAACCCGCTGCACAACAAATGGTCGATGGAGGAGAAGGGGAAAGTCGTCACTATAGAAAAAGATGAATAAGAAGAAGTTTTGCAGGAGCTTATAATCACAGAAGAAGAAGATGAAGAAATGGAGGTGGATACTCAACCTACACACTCTGCAACAAAACTACCCACCTATGTCCCCCCGCGAAAAGGGAAGGCCAAAGTGCCCAAGGGCATGGATGAGACCAAGAGCTCGCTCCAGACCCCGCTCCTCCCAGATGGCATTATGTTTGAAGGCACGCACCTGGGTCATGTGCCAAGCATGAATTTTGAAGATTGGGAAGTCACTGATAGCGAGACGTTCTCTTGCCCTAGGACCAGAAATCTCATGAAGCAGAACACTGCGGGGGTGGTCACAACATTAGAGCCATGGAAGTGGTTGTGCTAAGTGGAAAAGGTTGGGCTGCTGAACCTTATTTGGGTGCCGCATTTCCATCGCACCCCAATAACCATTTTTGTCATCAGGCAGTTGCTCTGCCTAGTGCATGATGGGTGTTTATCGCTAGATGAGCCTATCCCATCACGACAGACTTGATTCATCATGTCTCATGGCTTCCATACAAAGGCGAGGATCCTGCGGCCATATCGGAAGGGAAGGGCAGTGATTTGGCCATCAGGGAGACCATGAAGAAGAAGTAGAAGCTCGAAAAGAAGAAGAGGGGCTATGCCATCTCCAACATCAAGGACAAAGTAGTACACATGGCAACCCAAATCCTCACGGGAAAATTTATGTGCAAGTGTCGCGCAGATGAGGTACCGATGCCGGTGGTCGCATTAGCTGCATAGTGTGCGGAGGGGGTCTAGTTTAACTGGTCTGAATTCCTCTACATGGAATTTTTAGAGAATTTCTGCAAAGCCAAAGAACAGGGAAAAACATTCCACTATGCATCGCTGTTTTTTTCCATATTACTCATAGCTGCGAACTTGCCGGAGGATAGTCAATTCCCCATAATTGATAGAGATTTAGTAGAGGCCGCGATGTATGCTTCACTCTGGGCCATGAAGGATACTCAAAGGATACATGACATCAAGATCTTCTAGGTGCTAACGGAGATGAACATCCGAATGTGGATCAACCATAAGCTGAGGTTTTCACTGACAGTTTACAACAACCTACAAAGTTTTGCAGCATTTAAGGTAGACATGCATAAGATATGTATTAGGGCATGCAAGGACCCGATGAAGCAGTGGACAAAGCTACCCTTTGTAGCCACTGACAACGCCATTTTTAATGTCCTGGAGGCATGGCCGTCAGAATGGTGTGCCCTAAACATTATAGAAATCGAGAAGTCGACAACATAAAAGAAGAAATACAATGCCAAGCTACGCGTCACACAGTTGGCCAAAAAATGACGGAAGTAAACAACAGCATCAGAAGTGCAGGTAGCGCGGGACACATCATAGAAAGCAGTTGAGCAGGAAAAGGCCGCAGCAGCAGCAATAACACAGGAAGTAACTGCGAAGGCGGGTGAGGGCCAAACAATTCCTTCACAAGGGCAGGCAACAAAGGAAGTAGAAACGGAAGAAGGAGGTGTGGACCACAAACCGTGTCCACACAGCTATAGTGCCAACACCCTACAGAATGGGCAGGATTGCCAATGAAGGGACTTGATCACCCAACTGAGGGTGGTCTGCATGACATCAGTGAGACGGTGTGTGATGTCACAAATGAGGCTCTAGAAGATTTCATGTAGGAGAACCAGACTGTGTTAGGGGCCCTCAGAGTGTAGTTGCAGGAATTACAGGTGCGTTGCCCTCATGTTGGTACCCTTTTTGCCAACCTCGCAATTGGATCTATGACAATAGAGAAGATGTTTCGTGCGCAAATGACAAACATAATAGTGCTGCTGAAAGGGGCACTAGTGACATCAAATGAGGCTGATAGACCTTCGATTAGCGCATTGTAAGGTCTCGGTGTGAATCTTGTTGCCCTTCCATGCAAGAAATTATATGTGTTGCAGGATGGAATAACTACAGAGCTGTGAGCTAGGGAGAGCTACATGCTCCAAATCCTCAGTGAGAAAAAGATAAGTATGGAACAACTAAGCTTGCACTGTGACAGATTGGTGTCGTGCAATCAATAGCTAGTGCAGGTGATAGATGACGCTTGTTGAAGTGTCCCGGAGCTGGCCATCCCACAGATATACTAGCGGAGGTGTGGATCCACAGGTTAGCATTGAGAGTTCGCGAGGCTAGGGAGGAAATGACAAAGGTTCAGCTGGAGTTGAATCTTTAGATCACCGAGCTATGGTTAAAGGCGCAACCATCCACTCCCCCGAAAGTCAAAGAACAGTGCGCTAGCGCTATCACAATGGGATTGGAGGAAATCGGAGGTACAATGTGTGACTGCATCAGCATGTTGGAAGAATCACTTGAGGTCCTCACAACTCTGCAGGAGGACCGCAACATCCAGCGCTTAGAGACAGAGGCATGAGAACTCCAACAGTAGTATGACAGTGTCTGAGGAACTATGCAGACAGTGGTCCTCACCCTGTGGCTTGCGAGGATGCAGCGGGCTAAAGCACTGAAGGAGTAGGTGCACGCGGTATGACTTAAGGACGTAGTCCTCAAAGCACACGTCCAACCTTGGATCAACGAGGCTTTCATAATCATGGCAGACATCGAAGGCAAGCTCGTACACATACAGGGGATGCACACATTGATGTAGAGAAGCACTCCCGACATAGAGGTCTCGGAACAACGTATGCAACAGATCCAGTAAGAAGAAGCTCAGTGTCCTCCTGACCTCTGCGTAGTTTGAGAATAGTTGGAGGGACTCCATGCAAAGATCGCCACGTCGACAGAGTGACTTGAGGGCAAGTCACGATGTTTGTTTTGGGGGTGTGTTAGGCGTGGAATCCCCCCGAGGCATGTTTTGGGGCTTAAAGCCCAAGTTTTGACACAATATTGTTGTAAAGCTTCGCGAATTATGGGCATCGGGCGCGAAAGCATGATAGAGTCACGGGGTTGTCCGCCCTAGTTTTGTAATGTAATGTCAGCGGGATACACCTACCCATGGTCCGCAGACCATGGGATTGTATAAATAGAGAGAGGCTCTAAGTGTAAAGGGAAGAGGAGGAAGTAAATAGGAAAAGAGTCTAAGGAACTAAGTGAAGTGTGTCCTTGGGTTGTAGAGTAGGAGAAGGCTCTACAGCTGAGTGTGCAGAGGCCTAGTAGTCTACAGCTGAGTGCGCGGACCGTTGCAGCTAAGCGCGCAGGGCAGAGTCAGGTCTGTAACTAAGGAAGGAATTAACAAAGAGAAGTTTTATCATAATTATGTGTATCTGTTCTTGGGTTAATGCATGATTGATATAATTTGCAAATATACTGTGTATTTACTGCGCGCACCTGTATGAATGGTTTATGTTGTTAAGTATAACTTAAAGCACGCAAGTAGGCTAAAATAATCAACTAACATTGGGATACTAGTAAGATCTTGGGTAATAACGCAAAAATGCAACATTCAGCCCCTGAGTAGGGTTGCGCGAAGGCAGTATATCAGGCTGTGAGGCACAGGAAAGTGCACGAAGTGACCTGCACAAACCACGGACCACTTGAACTCATTAGACATCTCTAGAGTGTGGAAACCTGGTTCTAGCACCCTCCCATACTATTTCGGGTGAGACCACAGTCCGTACTCTACGAACTATTGCCGAAAGGGCCAGTAGTACAGGAATTTGTTTGGCTAACTTAACTCTGAACTTGGGTCAGGCCCCAATAAGCCAAGAATTTGGGTTATACCCTTTCCCTCTCTTAACTAGTTTTTCCCCAGGGTTTGAAAATAGAAGGGTCACATTCTGTAGTGAGGTATGTACTTCGTACCATTTATCCCCTTCTAGTGGGAGGCATGTTACCTCTACTATTATTTCTTTATTTACCTATATTTTTACATTATTTACCATTTCTGCCCCTACATTCAAATTCTACATATATTGGAGTGTTACTTCATTGTCGAACCCCTGCAATTGTCCAAAATAATCTAGCCAACTTTCTCGATTCAAAATACTTCGTGCCTCCTCTATGGCCAACAACTAGGTTCGTTCATGGCATACTGAATATCCTTACATAATTAGTTTTTCATCAAGGAACAATTTACAAATGGAAACATTCAAACTTAGAGTATACTATGGTAACAATAGTACACATAATATGGAAATTCAACAAACACAACACACAACAACACCTTCTTGGAAATTTAGCCAACATAACATGAAACATCACCTTCTTTCCCCCTAGATATAATTTGAGGGCCATTTGCAGCCGTCGATCAATTTTGATGAGTTGACAAGCTTTTTTCATAATTGAAGGATAAAGGCATATTGATTAAGCATGGAAAATAATCGTAAAAAATGGTGGTGGAGGATGAGAAATGTTTATAACACTCCAAATAGTCATTAGGTCGATCATCAATCATAAAGTGAAATAATGATGAAAATGACCATGATAACCAAAACATTAATGTCAAAATAAATAGAGGCATGTGGAGATGACGATTTGGAAACACTAGATGGCCGTAAACGATGTTTTCTTAAGGAATACCACATAGAGAAAAATAGAAAGAGTTAATAAATAAGGATGATAAAAATACTAGGTTTCTGAATGTCCCACAATATTTATCTCTGGTAAATAGAATTATTATTAGTTCTCATTAGCAATCAACATAATCACTTTATAAGGGCTATTCTAATAGTACTCCATAGCATGTTTTAACAAATATAACTATTTTCCCTTGTTGATCCTTTTGTTTTGAGGAGACAAGACAACTAATTGGATTGTAGTATTTAAATTACTTTTAATACCACAATCATGTACATTGCTTCTAGAAAGCTTCCATAGCCTCGATAGGGTTTCGTTTTAACCCATTTATATCCTAGTGTCCCATCTATTGCAAATAAATTCATAGTTATAGGATTATTTAATTTTTGTTAAATGTCTACGTAAGGTCATTGTTCTAGCATGGGAACCACTTAATAACAATGCCATTCAAGAGATCTAATAAAGTGAACAAGCTAGCTCATATTGTCACCTCTTATACTCTATCATTAAGATCAAAGGCCATTACCTTGGCTTGGTGACCATAAGTGGTAATGTCACTTCACTAGGTCCTATGATCATGGTAGGTGGGCTCATGATGAGACCTACTATCCTATGCAAACTTTTTATTTTATTTATTTTTCTACTATTATTTTTGTTAATCATAAAATATTATGGGATGGTGTAAATTTTTTTATGATAACTACTTTTTAGCTGAGTCATATTGTTCTCAAAAATTAATTTCTTCAAAATAACCATAGAATTATGTGGGCTTAGGGGGTCCTGACCCAGGTTTAGATTTAGTTGTTCCAAACAAATCCCTACACTACTTGCCCTTTCGGCATCAACCTGTGGTGTGCGGAATGAAGTCTCACCCGAAGCAGTATAGGGGGATGTTGGAACCAAGTTTCTGCACCCAGAGATCAGTGTGATGTCCTTCTACGACCTAGATTTGCCTTCGCGTAGATCTTTAAGCCCTTATGGCTTATTCCATAACTTTCTTTAATTGGCCTCTAGACCTCCGTGAAGGTCTACACCTGGCTTTTGTGAACCCTGAGTAGGCCAATTAGCTATTTACGCACACCCTAGATTATACTTGGATCAATATTTACTCAGATCTACCTAAGTGTTTAATAATTTTAATAGAAAGTGTTAGGATCTTCACGTAATCACTTAACATTAATTGCATTTAGATAGTAATACAGATCAGGTTAATTTGCGCATCAATGCATCATTATTTTATAAATACATTATTCATCCCAACATATATCGTGATCATACATAACATAAGTGAAGAGATAAAACATAGGAATTTCCAAACAATCTTCTTTATTGATCTCATTACCCTGATGATGGACTCACCTAGCTAGTCCGAAACGTTGGTTTCAAAATTGCTCACAGGTTTTTCCATTAATTAAATAATCTTCTTTATTGATCAAAATGCAGATCTCATTACCCTGATGATGGACTCACCTAGCTAGTCTGAAACGTTGGTTTCAAAATTGCTCACAGGTTTTTCCATTAATTAAATAATCTTCTTTATTGATCTTCAGTATAAGTTTATAGACTCAATACTTCCCTGCGCACTCAGCTGTAGGGGTCTGTGCCCTCAGCTATGGACACTACTCTAGGCCTCTCTGCACTCAACTGCAGAGCCTTTCCCTTCTATAAGACTTCTATCTCTGCGCTAGACTTCTTCGTTCACACCCATAGACAAACTTAGACTATTGCCTTACACTCTCGAAGACACACCTATTTATACAATCCCATGGTTCACAGACCATGGGTAGATCTTCAAAAACCCACTCAAACTTACATAAATGAGGGTAAAATGTTGGCATTATGATTCAAGTGTTGTCCTTGATGGCAACTCACTCAGAGGTTGGTACAGATACTCAGAAGTTGGTTCAGGTGATGGCAACTTACTCAGAAGACAGATCCTAGTACAGCTTGCCAAGGAAGTTCATACACGCAGGTTTGTTAAGCCCAAGTCGCGTGTACACGCAGGTTGGCTTCATAAAAAGCGCGTGTATGTGGAAACGTACCTTTGGTCCATGGCGGTTAGTCCTTGGAAGTTGTGCCTATGGTTTCGGACCATTGTGTCTCGACGGGCGTGTCGATCCCTAGTATTGAAGTTGATGGTATTGTGTTTCTATGGTTTTGGCTCTTGGTATTGAACAAGGCCTAAAGCTATATAAGGAGAAGATCACTAGGCAAAGGAGCATGGATTGTGTGTGGCTGACGCAGTGAGAGGATCTGGTATTGTTGGTTATCTGTTCGGGACGCTTGGTAAGGGTCGGATCTGACAGCAAAGGCAGAAGTAATCATTTCTAGATCTGCACGCGGGTTGCCTTTGGAGAAAGCGCGTATACACGCGGTTTTGGTACCGTGAAGTAGCGTATGCATGATAAGGGTTGATATTTCAGGTTGTTGCTGATTCTGGTGGTTGTTGCAGAGTTCTAGATTCTGGTTTGGGTTCTGTGTTCTTGATGACAGGGTTTCAGTGATTCGGTATTGGGTTGTTTAATGAATTATGATGCAAGTATAAGTTGATGATTGTATTGCGGTAATGTTTGCTTTGTACTCTTGGATCCAGTCTGAAAATTGATGAAACGTGGTCCCTGAAGGTTGTAGGGTCAGCACCTACGTACTAGTAAATGGATCAGCTAGTACAAGAGCTGAGGGGGTTGTAGCTCCCTTCCAAAAGTAGTTGGAAAACGAGAGAGAGGGTTGTAGCCCTCTGCAGGTTGTAGCCTGCATACTGGTAAAGGACTGCACCAGTATATTGTAAAAGAAGTTTCTCATTAAAGAAAGAAAGAGACGAATTGCAGCAGGTGGTTTTCACCCACATTGGGTTTCCACCTTATATCATGGTGTTCATGTGTGTGGCTCTTGTGTGATGATTCTGTTCTGTTATACTGCACCTGTTTACTCCTAAATTGCTTAATAATGTTCTGATGCATTTACTGAAGATAAGATTAACTGAATCATAAGATATCTGCATATACGCTAGTTTCTTTAGACACAGTCGCGTGTACACGCTGGTTCACTTAGCAGAAGTCGCGTATATGTTTCTGAGTAGGAAATTGAAAAGGTTTTATTAATCTGATAATACTGATTCACCCCCCCTCTCAGTATTATTTCCAACATAAAACCCCTTTTGACTCTTAACTAGCTACGTGCTTTGCGACCAAAAGTTATGGGGACTTTTCATATTTTGACATCAAAACTTGGGCTTTTCCGCAAAAATGATCCCAGGGGACCCCATCCCAACAAATTATTTAAAAATTGTAGAGGATGACTCCTTGAGTGGTGATAGAAGGAATGTATAATGAGTACTTTATAAGTTCCTTAGAAAATCAGGGAATCAATCATTTTAGTAGATTTAAAAATACATATAATAAAATCATCTTTGAAAGAGGTTTTCCTTTTAAAAATAAATTATAATGTGATTAACATTAAACAAACAAGTTATCCAACCATCATATTGAAAAAGGTCTTAAGATGTTCCTTATCCAAAGAAAAACAAAGATATTGGCAAACAAATCATAAATGATAATCAAATCTAGGGAAACAATAATCACGTCTGAGAAAACGATAGTTGTGACTAAGGAAACAACAACTATGATAATGATGTTGTCACTAAGGAAGCAACAAATGTGATAATTATGTTGTGAATAAGAAAACATCAACCGTGATAATGATGTTGTTTTTAAGGAAAAATCTACCATGATAATGATGTTGTGACTAAGGAAACATCAACTGTAGAAGTAGCATATGACTTAGGCACAAAAATTGCAGTAATATCGTAACAAAAACGCTTTTTATAAGAAAATGTTTGTGATGATTTCGCAAAATAAAGAAAATATACACAAAAAAAGAAGACTATTTTCATTATATATAGGATATTTTCGAAGAAAATTTATCTGATCATCGCCATGGGGATATTTGCCCCACTCGACTACAATGTACAAGTTTGCATCATTATTGATTTCTTAAAGAAATGACTCTCTTGGAAGTGGTCAGTGGTACAAATAAATTTGGTTATCAATAACAAGGAAATAAATGGCAGAGTCATTAATCATAGTAAGGCACACTATCCCATTATCATGAACTTCGTTGACTTCATAAGGACCAAACCACCTGATTTGAATCTTACTCAGAGAGTCCTAGCATCTAGAATCATATAATAGCACCCAATACCCCTTCTGAAAGGTATGATTTTTAATTAAGACACCGTCCCACTTAGATCTTTGTTGTTGAACTATAGTTGTACATTGGAGAGTGGCAATGTGCATTTCATCCATTTCATTTAGCTGTTGCAACCATTATTTCTATGCTTCTGAAAGGTTTAAACCGACTTCCTGAGTAGTTCTAAGAGTCTTAACTTAAGATTCAATTAAAAAAATAGGCTCCTTACCAAAGGCAAGCTGACAGGATGAAAATCCAATAGTGTTGTGTCAAGTTGTCTGATAAGTCCATAAGGATTCAAAGGGTTTAGAGGCCTAGTCTCATTGATTTGTATATACTATCTTAGTTAGGATCCCTTACAAGACTTTATTTGTGCTTTCCACTTGATCATTTGTTTGTGGATGGTAAGGGGAAGTCATTTTATGCTTGATGTTGTATTTTTGCAGGGTATAAAATATTTTATGGGTCGTAAACTATGATCTTCCGTTAGTTACAATTTATTGAGGAAAACCATATTAGACAAACAATTCAAATAAAAAGTTGATGACTACCTCTTCCGTGGCTCTCAAGACTACTTCTGTCTCCACCCATTTTGTTACATATTCTGTGTGTACTAGAATGCATGATTTTTGGTTTGAAGGCGGATTAATAGGACTTACTAAGTCCATCGGACATCTATTAAATGGTTCCAATACAAATCGTGGTTGCAAAGGAATTTTTTCGGCCTTAATGGGATGACCCATCCTTGGACATCTATGAGAGCTCTGGAAGTATTTCTTGGAATATTTGAATATCATCGGCCAAAAATAGCCCATTTCCAATACTTTATACCCAGTCCCGCGGTCATAAAAATGACCTCCAAAGGTTCATTTTGGAAATCCCTGAGGATATCGTATATCTCATCCTCTCTAATGCATCTGCAAACTTGGATATCTGCCATTGTATGGAAGAGATAACCATCTATCATTGAGAACCAATCATTTTTCTGAATAATGTGTTTTTTTCCCAGGGTGACAGATGTGATGGCACTTTTCCTATTGCTAATTAGTTTGCAACATCAGTGTACCATCGTGTTTTCGTAGTCATGAAAAATAAATTTCATCTGGGAATCGATCTTCCACTGGTGAGGAATGAGTTGTAGGTGGAATTGTTGGCATGAAATGTGCAACATGGTTCTCTGTTCTCATCCGGTCTTTTATAGTGATGTTAGATTCATGTAACAATAGTAACCAATGAGTTACTCTACCATTGGTAACAATTTTAATGGCTAAATATTGAATAGAAAAATGATCAGTATACAAGAAAAATGGATAACCAATTTTATAATGACAGAATTTATTTATAGCATAGACAACCACCATAAATTCTTTCTTTGTCACAATATAATTTAATTTTGCAGATGTTAGGTTTTTTCTAATATAATAAATTGGGTAAGGTTTCTTATCCTCTTCTTGTCCCAAAATGACCCTTATAATTGTATTAGATGTGTTTGAAGAAATGTGGAATGGCAGACTGTAGTCTAGTCCCCATAGCATAGGTGTTTTTGAGATCAAATTCAATTTTGCAAAAGCAATATCACACATATTAGTCCGTTCAAACTCTACATGTCCAGTTAGTGCATACAACAGTGCTACGGTTTTTGAAAAACATACTATTAAATGATGATAGTATACAACATAACCAAGGAAGTTACATACCTTTGTTAGTGTACGAGGGACAGGGAGTTTAAGGATTACCTTGATTTTACCTTATGTCATCAGCATATGACATTTCTCATTACTAAGGCATAGTATGGTAGCTATATCTCGTACAATAACCTTTTCTAGATTATCCAAGACTTCATCAATTTCATTACCATAAGGAGTAAAATCATCCATATAAAGCTCAAGTCCATCATTGCTTAAATCATAAAATATACTCAAAATTTTCCTTTGAAAGGTGGTTGGTGCATTACATAGCCCAGCTGGTAAAACTCTATAGGAAAATGTTTCCATGGACAGGTGAACGTAGTTTTGTTTTGATCCTCAAGAGCAATTTGAATTTGATTATATCCAATGAATCCATCTAGGAAGGAAAAATATTTCTTTCTAGTGAGTGTATCAAGAACTTCATCTACAATTCTATGTGGCATTATTTAGTTCTCTATAATCTACATAAATCCTCCATTTTCCATTCTTTTTGAGGACTACTACAAATAGTGAACCCACTGGCTGTCAGATATAGGGTATATAAAGTTGACACCGAGTAGTTTCTGAAGTTCTTGTTTCATTATGTCCCTAAGACGTGGATTCAATATCCTTTGTGGTTGATGAATAGCTTGAGCATCTTTCTCAATATAAATGTGATGTGTACATAATTGTGGATGAATGCCTTTCATGTTTTCATAATCCCAGTAAAAGGATTGTTTGTATTTTTGAAGGATTTGGATCATTTTTCCATGCTGATGGTCATCAAGGCTAACATTAATATTCAATATTTTGTCCGGTTCAACCTCAACGAAGATATTGCTATGGACTGTGGTTTTAGGTATGTCATCATTATTTGATTCATCCATTAGGTCAACTTGGGATTCATTATCGAGCATGAATTTTCGCATGTGACATGTAGTATGTCCTATGGTGGATGGCTCACTAATAATTGATTGTGTCATCCTCAGTTTGTCTCTTTAAAATAAAGGCTTTTTCAATGCTAAGAGGAGAGCATAGTTTACCTTCCTCGTACTCAAGGGGAAACCATTTAAGATTGTTAGATGACATGATGGCTTTAGCTGGTGGGTATAGAACAAGTGTTGAGTAGTAGAGGGCTCGCGTAACAGTTTTGGGGGTCAAAGCCCGCAATTTTGGGAAAGGTATGGTAAGGACTCCATGAAGTGCATGGAAAGCGAATTGTAATGAGTCAAGTCAAAGGGTTGTCCACCCAAAAATAATGTAAAATAATAGGAAGTGAGTTGGCCTTCCCATGGTCCGCCGACCATGGGAATGTATAAATAGAGCAAGGCTCTATAGATAGAAGTCAGTTTTTAGAGAATTCCTTGTCTTGGATTTGGGTATAATGGTTGCGTAAAGACAGTATTTTCTGCATCTGTAAGTTCAGGTCAAGGGTGTTGGTAGGAAGATAGAGGCTCTGTAGCTGTGTGCACAGAGGCTTGGTAGAGTCCGCAGTTGCGTGCATAGACCCCTGTAGCTGAGTGCGTAGGGGGGATTTGGTTGTATTGAAAAGAAGATCAATAAAGATAAGAATTTCTGAATCATTGTGTGTTTTCTTACCGATCTGTTTATTGCTTATATTCTAAATTTATGCATCATCTGTTATAATTGTCTGCAGTGGGTTTTAAGTTTAAATGTTTTCTTAAACACTGTAATAAAAGGCTTAGACCTGTAATAATTGGGTTAATAAGAAAGTGTGTCTGCACAGATCTATGCGGGAGCCCGATAGCAATACCCAGCGGTGCGAGGCCCCAGAACGGTTCTCAACCCCTCCAGACCACATCAAGACATCCCAACGGTGCAGAAACCTACTTTCGACACCCTTCCCTACTACCTCAGGTGAGACCTCAGTCTGCGATCCACGGGGTGTTGTCGAAAGGGCCGGTAGCTACAGGATTTGTTTGGCCAATAACTCTTCCGAACCTGGGTCAGGCCCCAATAAGCCAACAAATTGTTTCGTTGCTGGGACCGGGATCTGCCTGAGGGATGTCTGATGTCAAAACGCCAGAACCCTACGAAGAAAAAGCTTGAAGAGTGGTTGGATTAGAAGCTTCACAAGTTTTTGGTTCAAGAAAACAGAAATCCATGGATATCGGAGGAAAGGTGGTTGGATCATTACATATACATAGAGATCCACGATATCTTCTTCGCGTCATTCTCGAAAGAATTGTACAAGTGGATCGCAAGGTTAGCTGACAACATGGGAGGTTGCAAACTAGATCAACCCATTGTGTGGACGCCAGACTTAATGCATAGGCTAGAAGGATCTGAAGACAAAATTGCACGCACAATAGATCACTAGTTGGATCAGATAATAGGAGCGTTTATCACTAAGTTCTCGATAGACACAACTGTGAGTTATCGTGAATCAGAAAGGTGCTTTCTCCAAGGACCGTGGGGTAATTATATCAAAATCATTGAATACTTGGATTAAAATGTTGTTATGTGAAAAACATATTATGCGCATTCATTAATGTCCGACATAATGAGGAGTGGAAGAGGCTATTGAGGAACTAAAGGATTAGAGAACAGTCCTCTGATTTCTATTTCGCGAGAGAGCGAGGAGGAGCTCGTGGGGTTCTCTCCGAGAAGTGCAGTCCAGTTGATTAAGTAGCGCATTCCACTAATACCACCACCATCCATGCCATCACCTACTTCACCTACATCAAATCCATCTTCATCGACCCCTCCTCCACCACCACCAAAGGTTGGGATGGTGAGTGCAGTCAAGTTGCCAGTATTCAAGGGTGTAGGAAATGAGGAACCAGGTCAGTTCTAGTTTGTGGTAAAGGTTGTATGGGAAGCCCAAGGCATAATGGATGATAACATCAAAAAGGCTACCCTGATTAGTGCGTTGCAGGACCGCATGTTGACGTGGTATATAAAGTACTCAAGCAATCATTCGAATGCGGGAATAACGACGATCCAGGATGCATTAAACAAAGAATTTGATTGGACAAAATTATAGATGCAATTGGTGATTGGGTTCAAGGAGATCGTGATGTTACCTTATGAAACCCCATGGGATCTAGATCAGAGATTGAAAAGCACAATCCACGAGGCTAACATGACATTTACGGATGCACAGTAGTGCACATGGTTTGTGGTGTCTTTGACACCACATCTGAGGACGGTGCTATCACAACAAAATATATCAACCCAAGCCAAAGCATTAGAAATCGTAATGAGGTTGCATGAAACCCCAATACAAGATCCGAGGTTGGGAGTCTAGTAAATCCACGCGCAAATACAAAACCTATGTCTATAAATGCGAAGTTTGAAACAAGGACAGGTGCCGCGGTCAAAAGTGCACGAAGAGCTGTGGTGTATCAAATGTAAGGGCTAGCGTCATGATAAGGATAATTGTGCACTCTTCAAGAACTACATACTAGCAGGGGGATCAATACCGTCATGACCAAAGGTACAAGCAGGGCCAAGCACGACGCCCGCATTCTGGTGCGCGATCTGTTAGGTAGGAGGAAAGCATGCCACAAACAACTGTAATCTATTGCAAAACCTAAGGCAAACCCCCCCAGCAGTTATTTTGGAACTTTTTTAGGACAAGGGGTCATGATGAAATAAAATGCCAAAGTCATGAGATGTTGATGCATCAAATACCTGCTTATAGGATGCATATGGAGGCGCGGGAGTAGGATCCCGCAACAGTAATAGCATGTGGCGGATTCCAAGGATGCGGATGGGGGTGAGGGTGAATGGGACCTGAACGTGGACGGGGACAATTAATCTGCTATAATTATGGAGGACCAGGGCACTATGCGTGTGATTGCACGAACCCAACCAGAGCCTATTTCCCATACTGTTACCAATTTGACCACGAAGCATTCAATTGCCCCACACTAATTGCTTAGATGAGGGAAAAGAGGGTTCTTCCGGCTACTCCCACTTAGAACATCCAAATGATGAGGGCTAAACTGCACGAGGAATTTGATTTAGAGTGCGTGAAGGAAACATTTATGGAAGCTAAGAAGAGCTTCGTAGAAGCTTCTACTTCGGGTAGCAAGGATCAAACAGAGCCATAGAAGGATACTTCTATGCTAACTACCTTCCTAGAAACATGCATGAAGCTGCTATGAGATACTAACGGAGTGAAGGGATTACAAGAGTTGATAACTATGTATGCAGGATCGGATGAACCTTGGATGGTCTGGAAACTAGGCAAGCATGCATTGCACACTAGGCGAGAAATGCGATTGACTACCCAGATTGGGGACTATGAGATGGATTAGGTTGTTCTAGACTTAGGGTCAGACACGAATGTCCTACCCAAACAGACCTGGGAGTGCATGGGCAGGCCTACACTATAATGGTCTCCTATCTAATTATGGATGATAGTAACCAATATCTTGCATTGTTAGGGATAGACTAGGCAACGGATATGAATGGAGTCATTAACATAAAGAAATGAAAAATGATATTCGAAAAAAGATCTCTTCGTGTAGTGGTTCCACTGGACCAACCCGAAGGCGCGCACTATACTAAGCCAGTGCATGATGAGGGCTGTGATGATGAACTGGACTGTATCTACCAGATGACAATGTAGGATCAAGACCGAGTGAATCTGATAGCGGACAAAAGAATCTCATGGGATCATGACAGTTCCTGCACATCGAACTCAGATGAAGAGATTGAGCGATGGCAGAATCGATTGCATGAGGTAATGACACTAAATTGTAACAGGATGGTTAGGGAGCGACTAGTTGATGAGGATTCCACGAAGGAGGAGGAGCCAGTTGACTAATGCGAAATGAAAAATCTGAGACAAAAGCCACAAGATGCCCCCACAGAGGCACCGTGCACAAAAATTGCTCACAAATGGGGTACATGCCCAAAGATTCGGCAAAAGTGGCGCGGATGCCAGAGGCAGGTGCACGTACGGGTTGGAAGGCTAGATGGGGTAGGCATCCATCGTGAATGTAGGTTGTAGGTGTATGTTGTGCAGATACCCAACCTACAATTCAGTTCGCCAGCGGCCTGTGACAAAGTCAGGAAGGGAACAGGGGGAAGCACGCACAATGTCCACCCGCTAAAACGACTGAATGGGAAGTTGTAGATACAATGGGTTCGATGGGCCTACACCAGAAGGGAGGTGAAGATGAGATTGTTAACAATAAGACTAGATGGAGCTCAGAGTAAGCAGGGTAGTAGCAAGCCTCGCAAAATCAATGAACCATGGGCGTGGCTAAGAAAGGAAGATGCGCTATAGGAAATCAGCAAGATGAAAGGTAGCGACACCTATGGAGGACACGTGAACCTATACATAAGAGAATTAGGCCCGGTCGGGTCTCTCGTAAAACCAGAATGAGTTGCGACCCTGCTATCATGGCTGCGCCCGCACCCATGGGAGGATACACGCCACACAACACCACACGGAGAGATAGCAGCTACAAAGGCACTTGAAAGGTGCTCGCAACCCGGGCTAGTAGGAAAGCTGAGACATCACACCGGGGGTGCGACCACTTGACTAGTTGGAGAAAGCATAGTCTCAGTGCCCCAAGCAGTTGAAAGAAGGCGTGGGACTATAAACAAGTCTGTGAGAGGCCGGCATGGAAAACAAGTTCTGTACAGAGTCATTTGGTCCACAAGATCGCGGCTGCGTTTGAAGGACTACACTACCACATAGAAAGGTAAAGAAGTGACTATTAACACCACTATTCTTGACAATAAATTTGAGTTACGACAGGGAGGAGCAAGCGGCGGGCCATTAAGACGGGAGTTTCAAGTTAGATACGAAAAGATCTGCCACCTAGACGTTGCTACTAAACTGAAAGTGGAAGGAAGGGATCCATTCAAAATTACATGTTCCTCTAACAACCTGTGGACAACACTGGGGTATTTGAGATTTGAACCAGTGAAGACCAAAAACACTTGGCTACCAGGCACCCCATGAGTACCATGGCAAGAACCCAAGTATGGTTCGCAGAAGAACTGTATCCAACCCAGGAAGACCCAGATGAAGTGGCTACAGTCCCCGAGGTTCTGAAGTCCCCATGCACACCCTGAACCCAAAAAAACAAGCAAACAATGGGGCTAGTCAGGGTATCACCGAGATTTAGCAAAAGGTCAGCAGCCGAAAAGGGTAAAGCAGTCACCATCAAACCCGCCGAAGACGACGAAGATTTTCAAGCCATAATTGCCCAGATTGAGGCACAGGATGAGGACAAAGAAGATGCATTCCAAATACCTTCATTACCCCCATAAGTCTCTCCATGGAATGGGACGACCAAAATATCGAAGGACCTGGATGCTGCAAAGAGTACGATACAAACCCCACTTTTTCCAGATGAAATAAGGTTCGATGGCTTACGGCTGGGCTAAATACCAAGTATCAAGTTCAAGGATTTGGATCTAGCAGACAACGACAAGTTTCCCCAATTGGCCGCAGACAAGTTACTACTACAGAAATGGTTACTAGGTGTGGAAAAGGTGGGTTTAATCAATCTGAGGTGGACAACACACTATCACTGCGTGACCATCACCATATTTGTGATCTGATAGTTGCTCAGTCTGATACATAATGGGTATCTCTGGTTGGAAGAGCCGATTCCAATCACAGTTGATTTAGTCCACCGAATTATGCACCTACCGGTTAAAGGGAATGACCCCACAGACATAGTGAGAATAAGTAGGGATGTGGGCCTTGTAGAAATAATGAAGGCTAAATATAAAGTGAAAAAGGAAAGCGTGGGTATGTAATAGTGAGAATCAACAATCATGTGGTGTGAGTCACCACACAGCTATTAGCCAATAAACTCATGAGGAAACGCCATGCTGATGAGGTACTAGCCCCTATTATTGCGCTTGTAGAGCAGTGTGCTGAAGGAGTCCAGTTCAACTGGGCGCAGTTCTTATGCGGCGAATTTTTAACAAATTTTCAAGAAGCACGGGACAAAGGTAAGGCATTTCATTATGCATGGTTGCTACTATCAAGCCTTCTAGTTGCAGGAGAACTGCCACAAGGTAGCCAGTTTCCCAGCATTGAGGACAACCTACCTGAAGCAGTGTGGTATACTTCACTTTGGGCTACAAAGGATGCAGCGAGGGCTTCTAAAATCAAGGTTTTTTGGACCTTCATGGAGGAGAGTATCTAGACATGGATCACTCACAGGCCATGGATGTCTCCAACGATATACAACAATTTGCAAAGCATGACTAAGTTCAAGGCAGACATGCATAACGTATATATCTGGGCACGGAAGGATCCAAAGTGAGCATGGTTCACACTTTCGTTCATTGCAACAGACGATGCTATTTACGAGGTATTGATAGCATGGCCTCCAGAGTGGTGTGCCCCAAACAAGGCAGTACTAGAAAGAATGGCAAAACAATAGCAAAAAGAGGGAATCTAGCAGTGACTCACTTAATTGGCAGAGAAGACATGTCAGGGACAATAGGCAGCTTCGCAGTTGGAGGCAACCAAGGAAGTGATAGCCAAAGATATCATGATAGATTAGGAAATGGCCTCGGAATAGTACATGCAATAGGAAAAGGAGACACAGGAGCGCATAGACCATATTACAGAATCAACCCAAGTCAAGCATCCGCACAGCAAAGAATCACCGCACGCACGCAAAAAGTCAAAAACAGCAAAAGCTTTAGAGAAAGAGTTTATTGACAGCAGAAAAACGATGAGTAATGTCCCTACTGGTGCATTGATGGAACTAATCACAAAGTAGAAAACTATGTTGTGGGAGATCTGACTGCAGTTGCAGGCATTACAAGTGTGACCCCTGGGTGGGGTAATCCTAAATTTAGCAGAAAACACAGCCACAGTTGAGCAGATGGTGCACACCAATAGAATGAACACCTTAGCATTTCCAGCAGGCATTGTCTTAGTAGAACTAGAGGGGATGTGCAAAGTTGGGGGCTGAATTTGATCGCTCTACCTCGCGAAACCCTCTACCAACTGCAGGATGGTGTCACCAGTGAGCTGTGTAACAGGGAAGATTGCGCACTCCACCTCTTAATGGAGCATAAGACAAGTCTGGAGCAGGTCAGCCTACAACATGATGACTTGGTCGCCCAAGACCAGGAAGAGAAACAGGCCATGGCGGTGGCTTGCAGCAAAATACCAGAGTTGGTTGTCCTAGCAGAACTTCAAATAATGGACAAGATCCATTCCATGGCTGCTAGATTATGTACGGCCCAAGAGGAGGCTGCGAAGGATTAGTGGGAATTAAATTTGAAAATCACGGAGCTAAGACTGTAGGCACAACCACCCACACCCCTAGAAGTTCGAGAGCAGTGCTATAGTGAAATTCAAGCAGGACTGGAAATGATAAAGTGAATTGTCCAAGATCACTGGAGGCTGTTAGATCAATCCTTCCTTATGCTCACTTCCCTCCAGGAAGACCCAACCATCCAAGGGACTGCACAGATGGTCACTATCACACAGTGGTTGGCTAAAATGAAGGAGGCCTAGGCTCTCAAGGCACAAGTTGATGTCGCGCAGCAAAAGGAGGCAGTGCTTAAAGAATGCATACAACCCTGGCTTGATGAAGCATTCATGGTCTCCACAACCATCGAAGGAAAGTTAGCAGACATGCAAGTAGTATATGATCCCAGACAGGAAATTGCAAGCAATACGGATGCATCAGTGGCTCACGTAGAATAGGTATAGAGGATAGCGGCAGAGTTTGTTGCAAGCACAAGTGACGTGCAGAAATTGTTGACCAACCTTCGCGCGAAGATTACCGCACCAACCGTGTGACTCGGGACGAGTCACAATGATTGTGTTGGGAGTCTGTTGGGTAGCAGAGGGCCTGCGTAATGATTTTGGGGCTGAAATCCCGCAATTTTGGGAAAGGTATGGTAAGGACTCTGTGAAGTGCATCGAGCACAAATTGTAATGAGTCATGTCAAAGGGTTGTTCGCCCAAAAATAATGTAAAATAATAGGAAGTGAGTCGGGCTACCCATGGTTTGCAGATCATGGGAATGTATAAATAGAGCAAGGCTCTATGGATAGAAGTCATTTTTTAGTGAAGTCCTTGTCTTGGATCTGTGTATTATGGTTGTGTAAGGATAGTATTTTCTGTGTCTGTAATTTCGAGTCAAGGGTGTTGGTAGGGAGATAGAGGCTCTGCAGCTGTGTGTGCAAAGGCCTGGTAGAGTCGGCAGTTGTGTGCATGGACCCCTGTAGCTGAGTGCACACGGCAGATCTGGTTGTATTGAAAAGAAGATCAATAAAGATAAGGATTTCTAAATCATTGTGTGTTTTCTTGCGGATCTGTTTATTGCTTATATTCTTAGTTTATGCATCATATGTTATAATTACGTGCATGGGGTTTTAAGTTTAAATGTTTTCTTAAAGACTGTAATAAAAGGCTCAGACCTGTAGTAATTGGGTTAATAAGAAAGTGTGTCTTCATGGATCTACGTGGGAGCCCGATAGTAGTATCCAGTGGTGCGAGGCCACAGAATAGTTCGTAACCCATGCAGACCACATAAAGACATCCCAAGGATGGAGAAACCTAGTTCCACCACCCTCCCATACTACCTCTTGTGAGACCTCATTCCGCGCTCTACGGGCTATTGCTGAAAGGACAAGTTGCTGCAGGATTTGTTTGGCTAATAACTCTTCTGAACCTGGGTTAGGCCCCAATAAGCTAACAACAAGGTTCCTGATGGTAGTTCCTTCAGAAATATTCATGCTTCAAGTCTGACACCCAATGTTCACATTAGTAGTGGTGAGCCACGGTCTAACAAGAGATAGGGTTTCCTTCAAAGCTTATTTTTAGGATTAAGAATGAAAAAAATTATTGGATACTCTGAGGAATCCATAGAGACGATAATATGGTCCAGGGTCCCTTTTGGAATTATCATAGATATGTCAACTAACTCCAACATGGTTTGGGTTTGTTTTAACGTGGTTATTCCAAGGAGGGCACAAGTTTCAAGTGTTATTATATTTATAGAAGAGGTATCAAAAATTTCTAGAAGTTGCATATGCCTATTGTTTAGATTTGGATTTGGTTGTGTAGGTACCTGAGGGCATAACAAAATGGAGCATTTAGGGGTAGCTAAAGTGGTGGTTGTAATGACTGTAGCAATTCCTGTGATTGAGGAAGCATTACCAATGATTGATTGATAGGTCCGGAGGGGTGCTAGAAGTTTTTGGACCACATTGGCCCCCGAAAGGGTTGGTTTTACCATTGTGAGGGATACAAATAACTTTGCGAATTTTTCCATGCGAGTGTAGAATATTATTGGTTCGACCAAGAAGTTTAAGGAAACAACTGATTTGACAAAGCTGACGGGGGATATGGTTGACGCTACCAGGAAGCATTGTAATGTTCTCGACCTTTCCAAGTTAGTCCAAGAAAATGTTGTTGACTATATTGTCCAGAAGAAAACATGGAAGGGTACTGAACTTTACCTGTAGGTAATCGTTTCCACTTTCATCGTTGTACCAAAAAATATGTATGTTCTACTTGCTCCTGAACATCCTTAAATATGACCTTCAATCCAGTGAGAGAGGGGCAGCGATCGATCGAGTGTTCTTTGGCATGGATGGCACAAATTTCAACTGTATCCATTGGACATTCATTATGGCCATTCTTCCATTGACAACGAGGATAAAAAATTTCTAGTGCCTGTTCAACTTCAACCTGGTTCTACTTTACCTAAAAGAAATCCATTTGTGTAGTCAGTGTGCTTAGTGTATCAATTTAAAAATTCTCTAGTTTATTACCAATTTCTACATGTCTAACTCCTCCATCCGCAATTCTACTGGCTTGGTTGAGTGGATTGAGAATTCCAAGATTAGTCCATGTGCACCTAATACACAATTTCACAATGTCATCATACTCTTCTTTGGAAATGTAACCCTACCCCATTAGGTTGAGTGTTTCAATCCATTCTTCATTCATTCCTCTAATTAGGGAAGTTTTTAGTACTTCTTTAGGTAAAGTGGTGTATGCCGATATTTGCAACATATATTGGAACCTATGAATATATTCTTCTAAGGTATCATCCTCCTTAAATGTCACTTTGAATATTTCTTCCTTTAAGTCTTTGGACCAACAATAATTTTGATATTTGGTAAGGAAGGTTTGTTTCATCTGGTCCCATGAGTTAATAGTATCACCCCCTAATCCGTTAAACCAACATTGTGTTGGTACCTTCAGAATGGAAGAAAAAGAAAATATTTTTGGGGGTCAATAATTTAGTCATATCTTTGGCATATAACCTTGAATTCAAATAAGAATATGTCTGGGTGTTCAGAGGCCATTCCATAAAAAATTGGAAGGTTTTGAAGTGGAATAGCCTTCATGGGTGCATTGTCTTGTGGATCAATGATAGGGTATTGTATGATCAAAGTTCTTGTGCCTGATAATATCCCTACCATTTGATTAAAATATTCTAGTGACCCTTAAGAATCCCAAATTTACGAGGTACTAACTAAAAAATGTTGGTATGGTGGTGAGACCTTGAACCTTGTCTAGGTCTTACAACACTACTAGAATTAGGAATGTCGATTCCTGCTCTCACAGTGGTTGTCACAGGAAGTCCCTGCTTCAGAGGTTCAGGATGTGGATCACTCACCTCACCTCTTCCTTCCTTTAAATTACAAGATTTCCCCTTATTCTTGCTAAAAGGATCAATATGCTTGCTTGGTAAACCTTGAAATATCTGCTCAGATCCTACGGTTTTGTCATGAATCTCAACTCTAGTTGAAGCAAAAGATTCTACTACTAGAGGGGCAATAATAGTAGAGGCCTTCCTAGATATCACTTGGGTACTTACCGAGGCTTGAGATTCTTCCCTTCAAAATATTTCGTCTATAAAGTTTGTTATCCCAATTCCTACTTGACCCTAGCTTTTAGTAGTTTTTGAAGTATATTTTTGATCTAGTTCTACCTGATTCCTACCTCTAATTTTATTCCTAGTTATGCATACTTATCATGAATCTTTCAACCGAGGGCAGACACCACCACAAGTTTCTTTTCTACCAGGGTTCATGCACAAGTTCTTACCCTTCATCTTCAATACCTCACCCTTAGAGAGTTAGGTATACAACTAAATATAATAGCACTTTATCTTTACGAACTCACCAACAACGACACAAAAATATTGGGACAATTAATTGTTCTAAATAATAATCTAACTATCACACATTAAATTTTCAACCTAAGGATTCATCTGGTTATTTCAAGGTCGTTTGCAAAGTATATGCAAGAGATGGTCCTAAAACTAACAATAAATAATCCTCTAACAACAAGAAAATTAACTATAACATAAGAATAAACTCCTAAATTGAGGTACGAATTCAAAACATCTATTTTTAAGATACGCTATATTCTCTAGTAACCATTCAAAAGTATAAATTCCTAGTTACTCTGCACAGGAAAACACAAGGAAATCTACCAAATTCTAAGATGATACTTAGGAAACAACAATTACATAATTGAATAAGCAATGTTATAAAACTATACTTATGAAATAGAAAAGAGTAAATAGCAAGAATAGAAGCAAAACTAGTAGAAAAGAATCAATAATCAAAGGGTAACCTTCGGGAAACAACAATAAAGTAATAATGATTATAAATCAATCTATCTAAAGAGAAATCTTTGCAAATCAATGTCACGACTACTGTAGAGCCTTATGATTGCTTCATTTTGACACTCTCCCTTACCTATTTTTCCTTTCCCTGACCATCATCGTCAATTCAATAGGAATCAAACTACAATGTTTTTGACATGGTAAGGTATGTAATTGTCTTATCTTTCATATTCAATAATTTTCCTTATTATTGAGTATATATTTGTATTTGCTAGCGAATTCGCACGATTCTACAACTAAGCTCAATTTTTGTAGCTAGTTCCATGGCTTACAAGGATCGGAAGTGTCGTCTAAGAGGATAAAGATATGGATAGATGGAGATTGACCCCTTCAAAAATTTCCTCCTATTCATCCAAACTAGATCATCAAAACAATTTTTCCGTTGTGTGGTCAAAGGGTAAAGTCAACGTGGGTTTTGAAGAGGAAAGCGAGAATTTGAAATTCCTACACTTAAAAATTTGCTTTGCAAAATAGAAAATCATGAGAAACGATATCTTGATAGTTATTAGAAGCTTAATTTTGAAATTTGTTAGCCAAGGTAGGCATAAAAGCCATTAACAGTTATTGACACAAACTTTTATAAATACCGTGCAAAAAACATGAACATGGATTTATTTTTATGTAAGCAACAATAATGTTTTAAGACTTTGTTTTTACTCTATTAATGAAGAAATTCCTTTAAATATTTGATGCATTGTTGACTATTTGATAGAAGTTCTATGACCATTTGTTTGTGGAGGACCCCTGCAAATAGTGAAGGTTCTGCATTTTCATAACTTTTCTTTATTGTTTATTGCCATTATTCATACATTTTATAATCATTTTGTAGTCTTGATTTGAATAAGATAGAAATAGAAATATTTCATTAATCATTCCTTTTTCAAGTTGATTTATAATGATGAAAATGATAGTATAATCACTTTTCATAGATTTCCTTATGATTTCAGAGTGTTTCATTTTAGATCTTGATAGATTTCTTTATAGTTTCACTTTATAGTATTTAATTTCAAAGTATGTGTGATTTCTTTATTGTTTTCATTTCAAATCATGAGTGATTGATAATAAGTAAATGTTGTTGGGCCGTGCAACAGGTATAATTTTATTCTGAATTACATTATCTTTTTCCTCCTTTTTATGCATTTGTGCCATGATGTAATAAGGTTTTGATGAGATTTTGATAGAAAGTTAATGAAGCTACTTTTGATACAATTTGACTGTCAAAACTAACTTTCGTCGCTTTTTATGTAGAAATTGGCAAGTGGAACAACTTCTATTAAAATTATTGAACAACAAAGGCTAAACAGAGAAAACAATGCGTGTCTTGTGTGGTCAAATCGAGAAGCGAATCTGGAGGATCAGCGCAATATGAAAGATTATCTGATAATAGAATTTGGTTGTGAACTCTTCAGGATCTCCTGATCCTAAGGAATCACATTTATCTCTTTTCCTCTTTGACTATAAGAGGGGAAAAGCGAATAGAATAGGAGACTTAACTTTTCGCTTTTCACTTCAGTTGTAATTTTAATAAACAAAATGTTATTCTAAAGGAGACGTTGTGCTGTAATGACATTTCGATTTGATGAATAATATATAATTCGTGTTGCTGCTCATTGGCAATAGTCTGAAGTAATCAAGCAGTAATCATTGGTGGCTTGGGTTCGGTCACTGATGGATTTCATTGCTATTCCTTGTGTTATACTTTTACCTTTCTTTTACTGCAAGTTTAATTAATCTATTTTGTAGCGTTATGATTGATTTACTTTCATCAGCATTGAATTTGTGTATCCATTGCATTAGTTCTTACTTCTGTTGATTGGTTTCATTTATTTAATGTCAGAGATTGATTTAATTTTAGATAAGAATCATATCTTGTTAATTGAAAGTCAGGGTGTTATGTATTAGATCAAGTGCATTACTTTTATGCAGAAGTCTAGGTTCAACTGAAATAGCTCTATTATCGCTATGGTGCACTCGGTTGATGTAATTGCAATTAGAACTTTTTGATTAAGATTGAGTTCTGGTTTTGATTAAGACTGAGTTTTGATGTTTGAATAGGTTAAATTCCTTGAATTTACAAGCTTGATATTTATGGTTTGATTTGTGTACTCTTGTATTGAAATTAATAAGATATTACTCTCTATAGATATAACGATTTCCATCACTTGCACACATTGTCTACACTCTTGAAATAAAAAGACTTACCCAACTCGATAATTAATCTGAGGCATTTAGGAGTTCTAAAGGACACCTTATTTAAGCCCAACATTCTGGGGCCGTTGTCGGGGAGAGTGTTTCCATTTCACAGAAGGTGATGCGTGTTTTATGTTTGTGTGCTGTGAAATAATTGGGTATTAAAAATAGAAGGTAAGAACCTCCATATGAGTAAGTAAAGTACTTTGTCACTTGCCCACTTTTCAACACAGTTGCGTAGGAATAGATGTTTGATGCCTGTTTGTTGTGAAAGAATTGGGTATTAAAAATGAAGTTAAGAACCTGCATACGAGTAAGTAAAGTGCTTGCTCCCTCGCCTACTTTTTAGCAAACTTGGGTAGGAATTAAAGTAGAAATAAATGTTTGAATTTCTGAGTGAATGAACAAGAAGAAAAGAGTAGAAAAAGATTTAACCTTCATCGATGAAATCATAAGGAAATCTGAGTCTTACTCATTAGTAGGACACCGAATCGTTTCTAAAATAAATAATACTATAACCCTTCAGGCCACAGGATCACCATCTACAGCTGACACTGAGATTCACAGCATGACTAAAGGGTCTAAACAAAGTTTTTAGAACACTGAAAATTTGCAGTTTATCCCTTTACAAGAAGGGAATTCTTACAATCTTCGTGAAGGAGAAGGAGAAACAAATAGGACTGAAAAGTTTAATTCATCAGAACCCAAATCCCCTGAAGTAGTAGTTGAACATAGGACACCTAGTATGTTGGCATTATGGCACAGGTTTGGCACTTTGGCACATGTGTTGTCCTTGATGGCAACCCTCTCTGGTGACAGATCTCAGTTCAGGCTCTCAGAATGAAGAAAAAGTTATATACGCAGGTTCACCTAGACTAAGACGCGTATACACCCGGGTTAGACGTTCCAAAGGCACGTATGCATATACATGCACTTTCATGCAAGAAAAGCGCGTACATGTTGAAGAACTTACTTTTGGTCTGTGGTATTTAGTCCTTGGTAATTGAACCTATGGTTTTGGGCCATGGTATCTCGTCAAAAGTGTTGATCCCAAGAATTGGGTCCATGGTATTGTTTTGTTATGGTTTTGGACTGTGGTATTGTGAAAGGCCTAAGAATATAAAAGAGGAAGGAGATCATTTGGCAAATAATCATCTGAATTATTGAATATATGATAAAGTGCTAGATCTGGAATACTGGTGATTGGGTTATGGTGCAGATCTGGATCTAAATGAAGGAAGAACCTGAGCGCAAGGAGAAGGATAAGTTCTATTGATGGGTCAAAATCTTAAGGCTTGAATAATAGTATATTTGTATGATTTTGATCTGTTATATGTGGCGCATGCTTGATCTATAAATATGGTAATCTGGGTTAACTAATGTCTTAATGTTTGAAAGAGTGAATTATCCTTTATAGATTTGTATGCAGGTTCAGTGAAGCGAAGGCGTGTATACACGCTGGTTCTGTGAGTAAAAACAGCATATACGCAGGTTGGTCTAAACGTAGAAGCGTATGCATGTAGGTTTCTGGTTATTGAAGTAGCATACATCTCTTGAATTGTGTTCTAGCTACTTCTGTTTATTGCTGCAGTGTTCTGGGTTCAGAATTTGGTGTGTGGTTACTATTACTGTGTTCAGGGTACAACTGTTAGAGAAGTGTCTATTTGATTCAGTGTTAATTGGTGAAAAGGAGATTGATTGATGCAAAAATTCTTGATGATTGATTGATGTTCATGGATCCAGTCTGAAAATTTATGAAACGAGGTCCCTGGAAGCAAAGAGAAGGTTGTAGCCTTCTGCAGGTAGTAGCCTATGTACTAGTATCCCAGCTAGTACAAGAGCTAAGGGGGTTGTAGCTCCCTTCCAGGAGAAGCTGGAGAACGAGAGAGGGTTGTAGCTCTCTGCAGGTAGCAGCCTGCGTACTGGTAAAGGACTACACCAGTACAGAAACATTGTAAAAAGAAGTTTCTAATTAAAAGAAGATAGAGACGAATTGCAGCAGGTGGTTTTCACCCAAATTGGGTTTCCACCTTATATCTTGTGTTCTTGTGTGTGATTGTCTTCTACCCTGTTTCACTGTTTCTAGTGACTGTTTATTTGATTCTGACACACATATTAATGATCAACATCTGTAAGATAAATTAAATTATAAGTTTGCATGGTATACGCTTGTTTCCTTCTCTGTAGTTGCGTATATACGCGGTTTTCTCTAACTGAAGTAGCGTATATGATTTGGGTGTGAAAAAGAAAATAATTGACTTGATAATACTGATTCACCCCCCCTCTCAGCATTATTTCCAACAATTGGTTTCAGAGCAGGTCCTTCAAAAGAAGCTTGATCGCTTGAAGGAATATTTATCATCATGAGCAACTATGAGAGAGAAGCATCAATCAGGCCACCAATTTTTGATGGGATATCATAGATACAGGGTACACTTTTCCTTCAGCAACTCCTACAGATCCGGCTGCTAAGAAGCAATATGAAACAAATGCAAAGGCTGTCAATACTCTATTAGGATGTCTATCTCAATCAGAATTCATCAAGGTTATGCAGTGCAAATCCGCAAAAGAAATATGGGATAAGATCGTTCTGAGCGATGAAGGAGATGAACAGGTAAAACGAGCAAAACTTCAAACTCTCAGAATTCAGTATGAAAATCTCAGAATGTACAATAATGAAAGTGTGGCTAACTATTTCCTACATATAGATGAGATTGTTAATTGTATGAAAAACTTGGGTGAAGAAATAAAAGAGGCTGTTGTGGTTGAAAAGGTTCTAAGATCTTTGTCCTCTAAGTTTGAATCAAAAGTTTTTGCAATAGAAGAAAAACAGAATCTACAGAACCTTACCATGTCACAGCTTCACGGAATTCTAACTGCTTACGAAATGAGGAAAGGAGGACAATCATACATGAGAGAAGCTGCATTCAAGGCTTCAGGCAAAGGAGATTACTATGAGTCAGGATATATGTCAGAAGAAGAGGAAGAATCAAATTCTGTTAAGAACCTTCAACGGGGTGCTAGAAGATTCAGAGGTAGGTTACCTTTCAAATGCTTTGCTTGTGGAAGAGTTGGTCACTATGCTGCCAAGTGTCCTCATAAGCTTGACAAAGGGAAGGAACCTGTTAGATGGAACAAGAAACAGAATGTAAATAAGAAAAGCTATTACACTCATGAAGACAATGATGGACTTTCAAATAGTGATGAAGATGAACAAGGTAACAATTATAGACTTTTAATGGCTTCTGAAGATGATGATTTCTTGGATGCTATAGATGAAGAAGGTCTTTATGAAGAGATTTCTAAACTCAAAATTTTCTTAGAAGAAAATAATATATAGATACTCTGCAATTTCAACTCGCTGAAAAGGAAAAACATCATGAAAAGTTAGAATGTGAAATTGTGGGACTCAAAAAAGAGATTGAGAAAACAAAAGCTCTTAATCTTAGATTTACTAAAGGATCTGAAACTTTAGATGAGATTATCAAAGTGCAGCATTCTCCACTAATCAAGACAGGTCTGGGATATAATGAAGAATCATCTCAAGCGCAGAAGCCATCCACTTCCAAAAGTTATCTTGATGCAGCAAGGAGAAGTGAAACGATTGACAATCAACAACAAAGGCACAATGCTGCTCACTAGGTAAATCAGGGACAATTTACCTCAAGAATGAACAAAGACTACCAGGTAAATCAGGGGCAATCTACTTTAAGGATGAACAGAAGCTACAACCAGCCACAGGTAAAACCTTCTCAATTTGCCTCAAGAATGGATGTCAATAGAAACTACAATCATTTGGCTGGTAGAGTTGATAATCACAGGAGTTTCTTCAATGGCCAATGTTTCTCTTGTCATAACTTTGGTCACAAAGCAGCTCAGTGTGTTGCCTACAAAACTATCATGACTAGAGAAGCTCAAAAACAGAGGAGTATGACTGGGATCATGAAAAGAACCTACAATAACTTTTCTACTCTTGAAAATGAAATAGAATGTTCTATTTGTAACAATTTCGGTCATGAAGATTCTGAATGCAGGAGCAGGTTTTGATAGACAACTCAGAAGGAGCAAGCCTCAAGTGCCAAAATATGGAGAATGAAAGAACCACAACTAGAAAGATGTGGTATAGCCTTATATGCGGAAGGGCATGAAAATAAATGGTACATCGATAGTGGTTGTTCGAAACATATGATGGGTGATAAAGAAAAACTTCAGTCATATAGTGCCTTAGAGAAGGAGAAGAAGGTCTCATTTGGAAATGACACCTCTGCACTAATAAAAGGTAAAGGTTCTGTTCAGTTGAAAGAAAAGGTCAAAGCTGGAAATGTCATGTATGTTGATGGCTTAAAGCATAATCTATTGAGTTTCAGTCAGATGTGCGATCAAGGAACTGAGGTAATATTTCAATCAAATGGATGTAGTGTTCGTGATCTTGATACAGGAAAAACAGTGATGAAAGGCATAAGAACTCCAAATAATTTATACATATTCAAAGAAGGACAACATCAATGCTATCTAAGCAAGAATTATGAACACTAGCTATGGCACCGGAGATTGCGGCATCTAAGCTTCTCTCAAATAAGGAAAGCATGCAAATACCAGGTAGTTCATGGTCTCCTAGACCTCAGATTCCCAGATAATACAATATGCAAATCATGTTAGTTTGGTAAGCAAACTAGAACTAACTTCCCTGAGAAGGAAGGATCAGCTAGCAGGCCACTTGAACTTGTCCATATTGATGTATGTGGTCAATCTAGGAAAAGGTCACCTCGGGGAGAAGAATACTTTATATTATTCATTGATGATTTTTCCAGGATGTGTTGGATAGGACTTATGAAGCACAAAGACGAAGCCTTCGAAAAATTCAAATCTTTCAAAGCCTTGGTTGAAAATGAATCAGATCACAAAATCAAATGCCTCAGGTCTGATAGAGGTGGGGAGTTTACCTCAAATGAATTTTTCGATTTTTGTGAAGAACATGGAATAAGAAGGGAATTCTCTACTGCAAGGACTCCTCAGCAAAATGGAGTAGTGGAAAGATGAACAGGATAGTTCAACAAATGGCTCATGCTATGATGGATGAGTCTGGAACTCCCGCAAATTTCTGGGGTGAAGCTGCATTTGCTGTAGTTGTTATTCTCAACAAGTGTTATAGACATTTTTGGGCCCTAGAACCCCAAGCATGAAATGTCCATAAAGCAAGGGCTCCTAAGTCCCTAAAAGTGTTGTTCTAACCCCTAAAGGAACAAGGTCAACAGATTACAGCTTCTCCCAGAGGTTCTCCATGAAAAACTGCTCAGAATTGGTCAAAATAGGATCATTGCAGCTCCTCCACTAGCTAAGTGCATTGCATCTCACCCAAATACACTGTGAGGGTGCATTGCATTTCAAAAGTCCCTTCTGTGGGGTGCAATGGGTGAGAAATGACAAATGGCAGTGTTATTCCGTGAGGTGGAGAGGCAATGGAAGCTTCCAAAATCTTCTCCTGTGACACTTGTCTCAATGAATTCGACCAAGGATGAGTAAGAGGCCATCAGTCTCCAAGTGGAAGCAAGAACTATCAGAGAGAAGACACTAATCAAATCACAAGCTGACTCATCTCCCTTACAGATATCTATATATGGATCCCTTATCCCAGAGATCCAGAGGCTGGAATTTTGCTTATTGTAAGGAATTGCTGTTGGTTTCTTGAGACAAACATCAGATTGTTGGGTGATATAAGCTTTGTTTGAGGTGAAGAGGGGCTTCTTTGCTGAGAGGTTGATGCTGGGTCAGAACAACTGGTTGTAACTCCTCTTGGCTCTTTTCTTGCTTATTGATAAACGCTATTTGAGTTTTCCTCCATGCTTTTGTGTCATTGATGTTTGCTACATTTGTATGGTCAATTTATATCTGATCCTAGATTGTTTATGATTATAGATCCATGTCTTTATATAGTGCTATGCTTCTATGATCTTACAGGTACTTTGTGAAGTCGGACGTGCAAGGGAGCAGGTAGCTGAGGACTCTATCAAAGAAGAGAGGGATCAAATCAGGAGATTAGCGTAAGACAGAGGTTGGTATTTCTGTTCCTCTCTATCTATAATTCATAAAGGAAAAACAAAAGTAGCTTTTCTCTACTTTTTTCTAAGGCAGCTGTCACACCTTAGTGGGATAGAGCAGTTCTATATAGACACTTTTCCCTGTAACAAAATGGCGACTCCACTAGGGAGATAATTAGTTTGTTTGTTTATCATTCTTTGTTGTCTGTTTTCATAAACTTACAAGTAGCATTCGAACTGCATTTGCCATAAAAAATTCAAAGTAGACAACTGCTACTTCAATCCATCTACTGGATCTGTTTATGATTTAAACAACTGATTCACAAACTATCTGATTGCCCTTGTGATAGCTCTTAGATCCTCCTTAGATCTACCCCTGATTGTTGCATTACTGGTTGCTTTTTGGTCGGCCAAAACCCAAGAACTGAACTGCAAACTGTGACCCGGAATCTGAATAGAGTCTCGTTTCTGGCCCAGCGCAGGTACTGTTCAGAGATTCTGAATTTCAGCGCACTTCCCGAGTGGACAACCTGCGCTACATTTCAGATTCTCTGTGTTACAGGTGTGCTAATCAGACTAGCTCTGTGCAGTTGTGGTTTCTGTGGTTCATTCTTTCCAGTTCTATTCCTAAATTTTGCTGCTTGTGATTAGTATATGTCTGTTTGGAACCCCTTTTCCTTGTTGTTATTCTGCCTCCTTTGTAAAAAAGAATTGTAGATTTTTTTGTGTGTTTGTTGAGTCATTTACAGTTCTCCTTTGCAATAGTGTAATCATATTGTCGTCCTTTGATTTGAATCTGTCGCAAGTGTCGATTTCAATCGTAGGAAAGAGCTTGATTACTGTTGATGGTCGATTACCCTGTTACTATTGCTTTTGGTCTGAATTTGTAATTTTCTAGTGTCAAGAACAAGTATTCATTTCAAAATCATAAGGTGTTGTGATCGTCTCCATTTTTGATTTCAAAAAGAAACTTGTTGATATTTGTCGCTTGGAAAGAAATTCAGATTTGTGCATCAACTTTCTTTTTAGCATTCATATACTAAGAAAGTCGAAAACAAATACATGCATGTGCATTTGCATATAGACATTCTGATTGGCTTGATTTAGGAAAGTGCATTTAGAGTGTGCTCTTTGCTCTTTGTGAAAAGATTCTGTCTTTCTTTTCCCTAGTAGCTAGGATTTTCATTGCATAAAGGAGATGAAAAGTTTGTTTATCATCTTAGATTGAATTTTAGGAATTACATCTACATATCGTGGTGAACCCGAAAGGCAAAATTCATAAACAAGATCAAATTAAAATAAATTCAATGAATCTAACAACGCTTTGGAACTTAACGCACAACATTTAGAAGTCTAGGCTAGAGACGTATTCCGACGTCGTAAAGCCTGGTAACTGTTGTTCTCACTGATGGTTGGGTGATTCCTCCACTTTGAGACGATAAGTGCCAGTATGGACTTGTGCTCCCACGTACCGTCGAGTATATTTTGGGAGACCCCAATAGGCTTAATCCTTTATCCATAGGAAGCTGTGTCTGCCACCCTATCGATCGCAATGCACTGAACACAGCATTCAGGAAGATCGATTGCCGTACCGTAAAAAGTATTCTGCAGTTTTGCGATTGGTTTGGTAATCCCTCTACCTAGATTTCTAGAGCAGTCCCTTTCGTTCCTTTTCAGACTCCTTAACGGAAAAGGTCCATCTAAGCACTTGTCACTTCAGGCTCATTAAAAATCGAAGGAGACTAGAGTCATCTTTTGTTTTTTCTCGACCCTTAAAAAAACTAAAAAGCAAGTTGTGTCAAAGTGTCTAAAATTCATTTAATTCGGAAACATACTTCCCCTTTATTTTAGTTGATCAAGTAATCCGCAATCGTGGAAGAAAGTCAATTGAAACCCCGTCGTTTATAGAGGCTTACGAGTCAACCGTCTTTGTCTCCGTAATCGAAGCTAGTACAGACAAAGCGAACTCGTTTAACCGGTTCCAAATCTCCTGTTAAAGTTAGAACAAGTGTTCCAACAACATCAGAGACTCTGGTTACTCCAAACATTTCTGCAACCCCTGCCTCTACAGAAGAAGTTCAGCAGCCACAGAAGGACAATGATACTGATCCTAGTCTAAGAGTAAACACTTGTGTTACCGAACCAGTTACATTTTCAACCAGTTCGAAGAGTCTTGCTCTTCAAACATCTGTCGTTGCCGATTCCGTACCTTCTTCGGCACCAGAAATATTCTATGGACCTGACAGTCTTCCCCTTCCACCTGGTCTGATTGCCATAGAAGAGATTGTAGAATATCCTCCAATGAGTACTCCATCGCAATTTGGAGTCGGGATCACTCTATATCCTTCTTCATCAGAAGTTAGTCTACCACCAGAGGAAGTTCCTGTAGAATCGCTAGGTAATCTTTTGGATAGACCACAAATGTTTGAACAACCATCAACATCTAGGACTGTGTCATCTGATACAGTGATAGTAGAACTCCCTGCTATCACTCCAACAATATTCGCCGGTATACCCTCTATCCCGACTAGCTCTCAACCGCTAGAAGGAGCCCACTCAGGGGCCATTTTGACAGTATGGTCTGTTCCTATTTGTTCATCCGGAATAATATCTGGAAATTCTTATGTTGAGTCTCAACAAATTGATCCGTTTGGAGGTCAATTTGGGCAGTCCGGCCCCCAAGGGCAAACAATTCCCTTAAGTTTTATATTACCACCGTATGGGGGGCAGTATACCCTTTCATTATCCCCTCCGGGAAGATATCCATACGCGAGTTCACAACAACATTCAGGTTATACTGGAATTACCTCAAGCGGTTGGGTACCTATACTACCTCAACAACCAAGAGTTGTATACTCGATGCAACAATGCTTACCTAGTCAAATATACCAACTACGCCAGCTATTGTGACGGTGTCGCAAGTTCATGCGCTGCCTATTGTATGCCAACCTCAGGTTTCTCAGGTTGTAATGCAACAACCCCTTGACCCTGCAACTCAACCACAATCACCAACTGGTGGAATGACACAGGTTCAGACGGGTACAATTACCCCTCATCTTGGTCAAACTGTTAGTATCGGGCAACAGCACATGGCTTCACAACCATGGCTAGTGCAATACCAACAACCGCAATTCCAACAAGTATACCAAGGTTCTGAGCAACAAATCTTTGCAAATAGTGGAAAGCCGTATATTCAAAACGGTCAAAATCAACCATTTTACAACGGTCATGCCCACCAACCTTACCAAAGGTACCAACATCAAATGCATTATGCCAGTATGCAAAGACCAACTGCTCAGACAATCCCATCTTATCCTGGGTATGCTTCTCCTAACCTGAATTAGCAATTACCCTTTGTGGCAACTTTAGAGTTACCTAACTTAAATAGGTTAACAAACGATCCAATCGCTTATGCCCCTTGGTGGCCAGCGATTCCGCATAAACTTTCATCAGATATTCCTAAATTTAATGGAAATCCGGGTGAAGATCCATCGAATCATGTGATGACCTTTCATCTATGGTGCTCGTTAAACACCCTAAATGATGATTCGATAAGACTTCGCCTCTTTCAGAGGATGTTAATAGGTCCAGCGACAAAATGGTACATCGAATTGCCTAGAGCTTCGTTCGACAACTTCAGTACCTTAGCCACAACCTTTTTAACCCATTTTCAGTTACCAATAAGGTACGAAACAGGAACAGAACTTCTTACCAACTTCAAGCAGACAACGGCCACTCACATATCTGATCATATACATGAGTGGCAACGTTGTCGTAGAATGGTAAAAACTTATGTCCCTGATCAGCTCCTAGCTGAATGGTTTATCAAGTCATTACTCCCTTCCATCACGGAAGATGTGGCAAAGGGGGGAGCCATAACAAAAGAGCAAGTCATCGCTCGTGCGCAATATTTGGACTTGATTTACACTCAGTCCGGCCCCTAGACCGGAATTCTCAATTCCTCCTCCTCCTAAATCAAACAATGACTCTCATGCCGGCGATGGCGTGATTGGCGCAACAGACACGAAATTGACAAAGGCTACATCCAAAAAGGCTCGTAAGATTTCAGGTCAAAATGCAAAAGATGAACTTCTTGCTTCAGAAGTAAATGTCGTATCAACAGATAAAGGCAAAGAAACCAAACAACGAGGGAGCAAGAAGATAGGCAAAGGGAAGAAGAAGAAACAGGAGGAGTCATCACCTGAAAAATCTTCTTCAAACCCTCCTAGAGATAGGAAACCAAAAAATCCATGCCTTATATGCGATGAGGATCATTGGACTGCAAGTTGTCCACACAGAGCTAAGCTTAAGAAATTCTTCAAGAATTCAAAAACCTCCGCAGTGTTAACTGATCCGTTTCCAAATCCGGGAACAAATCTGGTTGAAAGTGGAAATGCTTCCCCGTCTCAAGTGCTAATGTTGTCGATTTCAAAACAGCAAAATGATGCTTTGATATCGACTAGGAACAAAGATTATGGGAATCCACAGCTGTCGAACAATAGGGATAAAGATCAACCTAGTAGTTCGACAACAACTTTGACAGAAGTTGCGCTGTCCATCATTCCTGAATTGACAATAAAACCACCAAAGGGAGTAGTACACAAGTCGACATTTAATCCCCGCGCTAGAGCGGCACAAAATTATAATATAGTCGAAGATTTGGCCCAATCGCCATCCACTATGTCGACTCTTGAAGTACTACAGAATTGCCCATCCCAAAGGCAGGCTTTATTATCAGCCATTGGTGGGATAGACCCAAAGGATTCCAATCTTGTATCCTTCGACCATGAAGGATATGATCCTCAATTACCAGCTCAACTAGCTTTCCTTGTTCAAGTGAAAGCCCTCAACAAAACTGTTCATCGAACAATTATTGATGAGGGAGCATCTACATGCATTATGTCGATGAGTTGCTAGAAAACTTTAGGATCTCCAACCTTGTTGCGATCTTCGACGACATTGAAAGCATTTGACGGAAGGACATATACCCCATATGGTATTCTAAGTAAATTGAAAGTTGAACTAGGAGGGAAAACAATAGAAATAGATGTTGAAGTAATCGATGGAAATCTTGATTACAACATCCTACTAGGAAGGCCATGGATATATGCTATGGCGGCTGTTGTGTCGACCTATTTTAGGAAGATTGCATTTCCCTTTCAAGGAGGGATTACAATCGTCGATCAACAAAACTTCCTCCCCAATGGTTCTCAAGTTACAGGAAGCATTCCCATGATCCATGGAAGCCCCCATTTGCTTCAAAATATCGGAGTAGGCCTACTAAAAGATCCTATACTAATGGGAATTTTCGCCCTTCCACCTCCAATCAACCTGGTGGAAGTAGCGTCAGTAGGAACCTGCAATATGATATCTTCTAAAAAGATCTCAGAAAACGATATCGACATGGATCATGCGATGGTTTTGCCTCCAAGCCCAATGGAAATATTGTAGCAATCAATGTTCCTAGCATGGTAGGCAAACCCAAATCAACGCTCATCAAGCGTTTGGATAGATCGGTCTAAAGAATATGGTACCCCTTCAGATCCTTGGTCGCGAGTGCATGTCACTGACGAAGGAATTGTCCAATCAATCGTAATTGAAGGGGCACCATGGAATGATTCCCACCATCATTCCCTTCTTCCGGATTGTGGAGAAGATACTCAATATGACCTTTATCATCCTTCAGTCTTTGATTTCCTATAAAATTCTGTAAACACGGTGGATTCCGAGCGAAACTTGTCCAACATTGAAGAGACTATCGCCATAAATATCTCGACCAAAACAGATGTTGTAGAGAATATTTATGTTGGAAAATGTTGTTTTCCTTCAGAACTCGAAATATATAACGCTCTTTTTCGCGAATTCAGAGATGTCTTTGCTTGGTCATATAATGAAATGCCAGGCATTGACTCGAGTATCGTTGAACACGAAATTAAGATGTATCTAGATGTCAAACCAGTATGACAACAGCTATGGCAGGTGCACCCCAAGAAAGCTGCTGCCATTAAGGCAGAAGTTGAAAAACTTCTCCATACTGGTTTCATCTACCCTGTTCCTCTAACCGATTGGGTATCGAATATTGTCCCTGTTATGAAAAACCAAGGAACAATTAGAGTGTGCGTCAATTATAGGGATGTAAATCAAGCTTGTCCAAAAGACAACTACCCTACACCCTTCATTGACCAGATAATTGATGAATGCACAGATGCGAAATCTTTTCATTCATGGATGGATTCTCTGGGTATAATCAAATAAATATCCGCCCACAGGACCAGTCAAAGACTGCATTTATTTGTCCGTGGGGCACATTCGCATATCGAAAATTACCCTTTGGTTTGAAGAACGCAGGGGCGACGTTTCAGAGGGCAATGAATTATGCCTTCTATGACATCAAAAACATCATTCAACCATACATCGATGACCTTCTGGCTCATTCACAAAAGCAGACTGATCACCCGCAGCATTTAAGAGCGATATTTCTATGTTGCCGACACTACAAGATACGACTCAATCCACACAAATGTGTATTTTGCATCAGTTCTGGTTGTTTACTTGGCTTTGTAGTCTCGAAGGACGGGATTCGTCTCGACCCATGTAAGGTCCAGGCAATCATAAATTTGCCTCCACCTTCGAATTTGCTTCATATTCAGAAACTCCAAGGGAAAGCGAACTTTCTGAGGAGGTTCATTCCAAATTATGCCGAACTTGCTAAAGGTTATACACGTCTTTTGAAAAAGGAAGTGCCCTTTGTCTGGGATCAGGTTGCGCAAGCTTCCTTTGATGCTTTAAAAGAATCACTAATGAAAGCATCATTAATGTACGCTCCTGATTATCAAAAAGATTTTAACCTGTATCTGGCTGTAGTGGATACGACCATCGCAATGGTTTTAGTTCAAGAAGTCGATGGAATTGAACATCCTATATATTATTTAAGTAAAAACTTAAATGATACAGAAAGCAAATATTCTTACGTTGAAAAGCTAGCACTCACAGTTGTTCAAGCGATACAGAGATTTCGACATTATGTCCTCTTTCAGAAAACTACCATTCTGTCAGATTGCAACCTCATGACTTATATATTGTCGCGACAGTTGCTGGGGGGCAAATATTCAAAATGGATAGGAATCCTACAAGAGTTTGATCTGGAATTTGTAAAATCCAAATCGAAGAAAGCTCTAGCTTTCGCAGAATTATTGTGCGACCTCCCATCGTCGTCCAATGATGAAACATCCGAAGAAACAATCGTGGACGAAAGTTTGTTTCTGATATCTTCAAGCAATGAGTGGTATGGGGATATAATAATTTATCTCCAAACCCAAAAATACAGGCCAAACACCTCCCGCTCTGAATAAAAATGTATTCGATACCAAGCAAAAGACTACATGATCGTCGGTGATACACTTTACCGTCGTGGTATCGATACAGTTCTGAGAAGGTGCCTCACCCATGAGGAGGCCGAAAAAGTCCTGAATGATTGTATTTCAGGTGCGTGTGGGGGGCATCAATATGGATATGCTACAGCACAAAAAATCTTATGAGCAGGATACTTCTGGCCAACAATGTTCAAAGATTGCATAACCGCAGTCAGAAGTTGCCATGCTTGTCAAATTTTCGATAGCAAAACCAGAAGACCACCTGCACCTCTGCAGCCAATAGTTGCTGTTGGGCCATTCACCAAATGGGGCATCGATTTCATGACATGTAACCCCACCTCGACAGGGGGGCATGGGTATATCATAGTCGCAGTTGACTATTTTACCAAATGGGCCGAGGCGATGCCTACATTGGATAATACTGGTGAAACAACTGCCCTCTTCTTTTTCAATCATGTGGTCGCCAGATTCGGCGTACCACAGGCTATAGTCACAGATCATGGATTGCATTTTCACAATCACATGATGGTCGAATTAGCTGCCAAACTAGGGTTGTCTCAAGACAGCTCTACTCCATATTATCCGCAAGCCAACGGACAAGTTGAAGCAATCGACAAGGTCCTGAAATGCATGCTGCAAAGGATGATTGGAGTTCACAAGAGAAGATGGCACCTAATCCTATACTCAGCTTTGTGGGCTTACCGGACATCGGTAAGGAATGCAACCGGGTTTACACCTTTCCAACTAGTATATGGCCTGGAAGCAGTCTTACCAATCCAGTGCGAAATCTCGTCTCTTAAACTCGCAATTGATCTCCTCCCCAGAACTTCAGAAGAAGAAGCTCGTTTCTTGGAATTAATCCAATTGGATGAAACTCGTCATGATGCCGCTTTGGTTAATGAAGCCCATAAGAAACGAGTCAAGGCGCAGTTCGACAAAAATGTCAAACCCCGTGTCTTCTCAGAAGGTGACTTGGTCTTGCTTTATGACCAAGAATCTGATAAATTGGGAGCAGGGAAATTTAAGTCTTTATGGATGGGCCCCTATATTGTTAAACGGGTGTTAGCAAAAGGAGCCTACGAGTTAATGGATTATGACGGAATTCCACTGGCACAACCTCGTAACGGGTTGTACCTCAAGCGTTACTATGCGTAATGGTAACCTGTATGCTTTTGTTATGTTTTTGTTTTCGCTAAAGTGTTTATTTTGGTCAAGTAATCCACTTTTTACATTTGTTGCAGATGTCAAACCTATTGGAGTCATGTGTTGGGTATGTCGACGGAGCGAGTCGTAGTTCGCGGAACCTATCTTCCGCAGCCTGGGCTATTTTTTATCCAAGTGGCAAGTTAGTAAGTTTCAGAGGGGTATGTATTGGTCGATCAACGAATAACATCGCTGAATATAGCATGTTGATAGAACTTCTCTCTGATGCCATCACACATGGTATACGCTGACTAATTGTTAGGCTAGACTCACAACTCGTAATACTACAACTCACTGGTATATATTCCGTCCGAAACCCAGCTATTTATCACATGTTCCTAAGGGTTAAGATTTTGGAAAGACAATTTGATTTTATTCAATATCAACACATTTCCAGAAACTTAAACACATTAACTGACTCATTAGCAAATTATGTGTTAGATAGAAATTTGCAAAATTTATAAAAAGAAACATACCATCAATGTTTGCATTTGGATCATGTAACTTAACCAAAGTAAAACTCTGAAAATCAAAAATACATATAACTGTTTATGGTTTACGCATAATGTTCTGTAACCAAGACAAAATCGGTCGAGTGACCAAAAACTCAAAATGCTAGGGGGCACCCTAGTCTAATGATGCTCGTGATAGCAAGTCACAGCCTTTGCGATCGTGCGTAAGAGACGAGTCCATCGTCTTGGCACACCAGTAGTATGCCACTATAGCCTCAAAGGTAGCTCGTCAGTCCTCACATCTCGAATACTAAGAGTGAGGCCCTCAACCTCCTCCTGTAATGTTGTGAGAGTCTCGGCCACGTCGAGGTCATGAAGAATAGCCCTTCCAACAGCCTCTCCTGCTGGGGCGGCAGTTGGTACTCTCAGGTGAGCTATTGGACGAACAGGACCAACATCTGCATATACACATGAGTTTGATTAAAGTCTTGATAGAATAAAGCACAAGGACATTATAAATGAAAAACGATAAACAGGAATATGGTCAAAGATTTTACCAATGGTGCCCCACTGTTCGCCATCCGGCAGTACTAGATCTGGATCACCCTAGAAGTCCATGCCAACATATGGATACTCAGAATAAACCATCTCCTGACGATCAAACCACCTGAAGAAGGTATCAGAAAATGAAATCTGACACTGACCAGCATGCCTAGACATATGGTCAACCCATCTCTGCATACGTGGTTCAGTAGGTGAAGGTAAATCGAGTGCAATATACTGCGGCTGCATCAGTGGTATCTTCTCCAAGGCAAAGGCAGTCAAAATAGAACCATACCCAAAGTTCTTCAACCTCCCGCTCTTTATCTTGGTCAACTGTTCTTTCATCACAAGAAGTATTGTGTCGCACTAGTTGAACACCTTCGGTTGGAGGCATTCCAAGGCATACTGCATATAAGATCGGTTGGCTACATGAAGAGCCGCACCACCAGCCATCCTACCAAAAGTAAACAGAATAGTCCTGAGGGCCCTATCAGTAACATCACGGATGATGATCTTGTTGTCTTTACTCGGCTGAGATCCTTCTCTGCAGTACCGGTGAACATAATCTCTCACAGAGTCACCTCCTCGGGCCGAACCTGATAAAGAGATGGGAGCACCCCACCTCGACAATCCAGTCAAGAAATAGATGTCTACTACAGTCAAGGGGATAGATTTGCCCCTGATCTAGAAAACCTGGTTGGTAGGATCCCAAGCATTGAGCAAATACTGCAGTAAGTTGATCTGTTGTCTCATGCTAGAAATGCAGAAAAACTTCAACAAGCCACAGTTCTGCAGTGCATTTACTGTAACTAGATCATGTAGGGCAAGCATGTCCTCTTCTTCATGCTCGCGTTTTCGCCATGTAATGGTCATCTAACTCCAAAGATCTCTGAAAAACAAACAAGAGAAGAGTTAGATCCTGATTTTGGTAAGAAACATGCAAAATTTCCATCAAAAATTGTGCACAGAATTCCTTCTCTGCACCCATCGCACCTACAATAGTGCTCTGGGTGCGTTGCATGTCAGATGCCCTTTAGACAGGCCAACATTCAATGCACCTTTCGATACACAGAGGGTGCGCTCAAGGCAGAACGAGTTTTTCAAACACCAGAGGCTCAGAAAAACTAGGAATCAAGCTCAGAATGTAAAATGGAAACCATGAAATGGAAGAGCTCAGGTTTAGCTCCTACCTGGTCCAGACGGCACTGAGAATCATCCACAGAATCTCCTGAATTCAGCTGATGAAAATCAAAGGGGGAAAGCACCTCCAAAGCTCCAAAAAACCAAAGTTCAAATGAAATGGTAAAATGAGAGGTAAAAACACTTTTTCATTACTTTTTACATAGTTCAAAGTAAAATATTAGTGTTCTAACTCGTTTTTAGGCATATATTGTTCATTTCTGACTAGTTTGATGAAGCATTTGAAAATACAATACAATCTTTGAAAGAACAAAGCTATTTATGGTAAAATCAAAAAAGGGACCATTCAATCGAGCAGTTTTAGCACATAGTTCAAGCTCGTTAAAAAATAAACATAAGACATGAGCAAATGTTTCCCCCCTGCGTTTAAGCTCATTAAAAAATGAACTATTCCCCGGTAAATAACCATCGTGAATGTAGTACTTCAGCCATTAAAGCCTTGGTCATGTTTGCACCGTCACCTCCACTTTTTCATTAGCCGATCATTCACCTCCATTTGATTGTTTACCCATTTTGAGGAACAGCTGCGAAGAGTGATCTCACTAGCCATCCTTGTGACACTGCCGTGATTGGAAAATTCCAAACCTTACCTGGAATCAGCTGCTACCCGTTTTATCACACGTTCCTCAAAAGACGAGTCTCCTTTAAGCTCTTTTCAACTGACTCGTAGAATATGAAAAGATTGCCGAGCCATTGGCCTGTCCAGCTTGTTAAAGGGACAGGAAGTGCTATCCCTCCTCTAGATTTTAATCTTTTTGGACCTGAGGGATTATTACACAAAAAGATCGAGCGCTTGTTTTGTTCAGCTCGTTAAAAGTATCAAAAATTCATCCCTTCTGTATTGTTTTATACTTTTCGGACTTAAGGGATTAGATGACGAAAAAGGAATTTTGGAGTTACCTTTACGTTCCTTTTCAGACTCTCTAAAATCGAAAAGGACCGAGTTATCTTTGTCGTTAAACTCGTTAAAAGTATAATAGCGACAAACTTGTCTATAGACGAGAACGAGTTTCACTATCGCTAGGCTCATTAAAACATAGCGATGGGTTTGCCCGAAGGGCAAATTATATAACAAGCATATGTTATCCTCCTCAAGCTTGACAAAAATAAAGAGGTACTGGTCAACAATGACTGGGGAAAATTGGGAAGAAAACTTGAAGAAACTTTGTTGGTAGCAAGTCGCTCTTGAACATGACACTTCGACTCCGTGTCCGAGTCGGGTTGGGTTGTTTCATTCACCGGTCACATCACCATGGTCACGCCATACCATCCACATTTGGGGTTAATGCTACCAATACATCACATCAGTGTCGCCGATATGTTCAAGAGAAGTCATTCAGAGAATTCACCTGTGTCTCACCCACTACCATACATTATACTCCATTCTTTCATGACCGCCACCCTGAACCTTATATCACCAGATCGTTTTCACCTCCATTAAAATCATTTGCTCCGTTCCGTGTCATTGATGTGGGATTCATTAAGGCCCTCCTGTGACGGATCACTTCTTGTCGACATCAGCTCATTATCCAAGAAGTTGATCTAGGAACACCCCATTAAGTACTTTGAAGCTTGCATGCCTCAATGGCAAGTTTCTCACTTCCAGCGACAGGTTTACATCAATGGCCTTCGACCGAAATATTTTGCATGGTGTTCGACGCCAAGTCCTTTATTCACACTATTAGCCTCCTGTTGCAGCAAGGTATCATTTTTCATGATTGACATTTTTACATGCCAAATATGTCATACTTTGCAAGCTGCAGTGTTCCATATTTCCAGAACAGACCAAAGAAAAAGCCATGAAATGTGCTAGTCCAAAGGCCACTGCTGTGTTCCAGTTTTGGAGAGTTTTAGAGGGAGGTCCAAACAGTCCAATCTTGGTCTCCCTAGGTTTCAATTTCCTGTTGTAGAATATAGAGAATGATATCTGTCCAGACAGTTTAATCTTGGCATATTTTGTAGATAGGTAGAGAATCAAAGGGACCCAACTGTTTAATTTGGGCCCTGGCAGAAATAAGTGTAGATTTAGATAGGAAATCAGAAAAAAGAAAATAAAAATTGTAAATATGGGTTTGCAAGTCTAAGTGCACCCAAATCAAAAGAAGAAAAAATGTTAGGAAGTAGGCTGGGTAGGTAGCTGTGGTTGCAGAATGGTGATTCATGATCAATCTTGTGTTTCAAAATGTTTATCTTTTCAGATCACAGTGCAGGCAGTTTTGCATTCAGAAGAGCTCAGAGATGGACATCACTAACTCCCTCTTCTTCTAATTCCCCAAAGTCACTTGCTAACTCCCCAAAGAGGTTAAGATCTGCTTGAGCCTCTTAGTCTCATCATACTCCATATCAGTTGCCTTGGTGAAAGATCTGCTTCACTCAAGGATTTCATTTCTCTACAAGTTCTTTTCCCCAAATTTAACCTAAGGTCCCTGACCTTAGCGCTTGCTGGTCACCTTAATATTAACTACTAACAGTATTATGTAACTCCCTATCAGTTATTCCCTTCCCCTACTAAACCTATGTATATATAACTCCCCTATGTAAATATCCCCTCCCTGGAAATATAGCCATATTTTTCAAAGTCCGGGGAAAAAATAGTCCATCAGGGGTTGTTTTTAGCCCATCCGTGTCATAACATGGGTTAGATGGCACTTGGTCATGCTAACAACCTATTCCGTAGCCCTAAAACCCTCAAAAACCCCCTATTTCGCCACCTAACCAAAGTTTTGTACATAAAATCCTAAACCCACGCGCATTTAACCCATATTTTACCCCTTACCCTAAGTCCCAACTGTAAATATTAATCGCGCCCGTTTTAAAACCCCAAACCCACTTTCCCTAAGTCATAACCCACCCGCACGCATATTAAAAAAAGGTATATTCTTCGCATATTCCCCGTCCTTTATCCCGCCATCACCTCGCACCGACCGCCAATCGTTCGATCGCCCACCCCACAGATCAACAGTGGGTGGGCCACCCCATCTCCGAACCGCCCGAGCTTTAGCGTCCGAGAGATGGGCGGTATTACCGCCGTACCTCCCGCCACGCGTCAGCTCTTGAGCTGTGGCGGAGCCCCCTGTGACAAAACCGCTCCCCCCCCAAAGGTGGTGCGCCACAAAACCACTTACCGTCACCCCCTGCACAGTCACCGCTTACGGCACATGCCTTTGCCTAGTCACATGTCGAGTCATCTGCCTGCATGGCCCCTTGCCATGTGTCATGCCACGTCACCATCCGTACATGATGACGTTATGCTAACGTCATCCTACCACGTCATCATGCTGACATCATCGCTGACATCACCCGCCATACAATGTCACATCATGCTGATGTCATGCTGACATCATCAGCACTTTTTTGGCGCGAAGGGCAAAAAATCGCACTTCGGAGCCCCGGAATTAGATTCTGAGGCAGTTTTTGATGAGCGATTTGCGCCTCATCGCTACATTTTTTGGGCTTGAATGGGGAATCTTCAGGGAATCTTTTTATTCTGTGGCCCCCAGCAAGCCCGAAAGGCGCCGAAAGACCCATTTTTCTTTGCAAAGCTTGCCGGAAGGAGCAGATAACAGTTTTGAAGGAAGCAGAGGCCGAACAACGGCCATTAATTTGTGAATAAGACCCACGGCACGTCAGAACAACATCAATTTATTTCCAAAGAGTATCAGAGGAAGAAAAAGAGCCAAAGAGTATTAGTCAAGATTTTTTAGGGGCTCAAAGCACCTGAACATTGATGAAGCCCCCCCAGAAAGTCAAATCAGGAGGCGTAAGCCCATCCTTGCCCTCAAATCACAATTAAAGCTTTAAATGCATACAGACAGCGGAGATGCAGAAGCCCATACACATTTATTTCAGAAAACACTGCAGCAAGCCACCAAGGACAGCATCATTTATTTAGTTTTGATACGGCGACCCTGAGCGCAGCCCGAGATATTTTTTGCATTTATTTCTGGATAGAATTAGGTTAAGTAGTAATTTTTCTTTATGACCTAATTAGGTTAATATGTAATAAAGGAACTCTGTAGAGAGTTTTTGCCCTATATATACCACCCTCTGTATAGTTTTGAGGGTTGGTCAATTGAGAATTTCACTAGAGACTCGCTGTGTATACCTAAGTTTGTCCATAATCAAAGATTGCCGAAAGCTTGGAGAGCAAACTATCTGTTGTGAATGATTGTTTATGGAGATATGAAGATGGAATTCTTGTGCTGCAGCCTAAAGAAATAAGTGCATCTTACCTCTGTTTATTGTTTACCACTATCTAAATAGTAGGAAGAAAGAATAGCCTAGAATTAGTTTAAATACTCTCTATGCTCAATTTCTACTATTTCTTTATGTTTTCTTCTGATTGAATTGGTTATGAATATGAATTCCTTCTGGCTCATGTTTACCCCGATTCACCTGTGTTTGCCAATTATCTAGGGATTCTTAACTGCCCCTAGGTAGCACCCTGTTATCTTCCCCTGTTAAGCATAATTGCGAGATTCTTAATTTCCTCTCATTACTTAGCATTTATTTCCATCCCTTTAACCTGAATCATTGTTTCATGCTCAGCTATCTTGCTCCATTTTCCCTCCCTGTTATTAAGGAAAAGCACCAGCAGTTTTTCTCCTCGACTCCATGCCCAATGGTTCGAAACCCTTAGACTATGCTCTGCCTCTCTACCTGAAAAATCAATTTTCCCACCAAAAACAAGCAAAAACCCTCTGAACTCGAGACCTAGCCTAAAATCATTTTCAAACAAAGCTAAATCATAAAGAGAGATCCCTCTCTGATTGCAGGTTGGCTAGAACCTGCAGTCCAAAGTTGGTTTGTGGTTACCTCGGCCGTATCCTTTTCCGGAGCTTAAGGACAACCTAAGTGATAACACAATGGCGACTCCACTGGGGAATTTCCTCAGATAATTTTAGATAGTTTCATGAAGAAGGTAAGAAAGCTCCACTGAGAGAACCAGACCTTCAGAACTGCTTTTTCAAACTTTAGTTCTGATCTTTGATGGTGGACAGAGATCAGACACTCCAAAGTTGATCTTTCACCTGGCGACTCCACATCATCCTCATAATAAAGACTCCATTGGAGAGATGAACCCAAAAGAAATTTATGAGCAGATCAGGCTTTTGACCTGGATTATGATCCAAGAGGTCATGTTCTTTCTCTTCCAAAAAATTTTGTTGTACATATTGTTTAAATTTAACTTTTATGATTCTCCTTTTGAAAATGTTGAAGAAAGCCCTCCTTGCACATCAGAGCAGCATCTTTTAAATGTTGCTGATGCTCACCTTATAGTCAAGGGGGACTCTACTGTCAAAGTAAATCATCCTATCCCTGTTCATACCGAACCCAATCATTTAGCCCCTGTACACAATCCCCTGCCTCGTAAGGTTCCTAATAGATATAAGCCACTCACTCTGCCTCCCGTGCTTAATCCTTTACCCAAAAATCATCCCATGTGTCTCCCAAGATTTGATGGAGAGAAAGGAGTGACTGCCCAAAAGCACATTCAGGCTTTTGAAGATTATTTGAACATTTTTGAAGTGGAGGATGAGGATGTTAGTGTTAGGCTGTTTTCCCTTTCTTTGCAAAGTGAAGTTAGGACTTGGTTTAAAGCATTGCCAGAGGCAAGCATCTCAAATCTCCAGCAGTTATTCAAACTCTTCCTTGATATATGGATGATCAAAGTCAATTTCCTCGTGCTCATAGAAGAATATAATCAGTTAAAAAGGATTCCAAGTGAATCTGTTCAACAATTTTCTGACCGATTCAATCAAGTTTATCATTCTATACCATTGAATATAAGACCTCCCCCTGATTTGGCTCTATTGCATTATCCAACAGCATTTGATCCAGAAATAGAATTTCATCTGAGAGAAAGGAGCCGCTCTACTTGCAACAGATGCAGAACATGGCAGTAGACGTAGAGGTCAATTTGAAAATTAGGGAGAGGAGGTTGAAAGCAGAAAAGGGGGATGAACTTGATATCTTTGTAAAGAAAGCAGAGGAATTAAAGCAGATGTGCACAATAGAAGTTGAATGTTTAGAGCACCAGAACAGATCTATTTTGCAAAAGGAAAGTAATGATATTCATGAACAAACCTGCCACAAAATAGATGACATATTCATACCGCCATACATGATGGAGCAGTCTCCTGATATAATGTATGAATATAATAGCTTCTCTTCTTTCAACGGTCTGCGCAAATATAATTAGTATGATGATGATTGTGAGCCTAACGACCAAATCAGTCTTGCAGATGAGTTGCACCTTATTCTTGCAGAGAGCACAGTTCAGGATCAGCTTCCTAAACACAATGATCAGAATGCCCATCTCAGCTATGAAGAAAAGGAAGAAAACACAGAGTGTGTTGATTTCAGTGAAGGAACTTTACCTTTCTGTTTTGAATATTTTCAATTTATTAAAGAGAACTATCATGCAATTAATAAGCAAGTATCAGCAAGGGTTAATATTGACCGTCTGGAGGATGATCAAATCATTGTTCAAAATGTATTGCCTCTAATTTTGCAACCCCAAAGAGCCATCGAATATCAGATTGAGGAAGACTTAGAAGCAATAGCATATGATCAAATGATCCAAGTGGATCCACTGCCTCTTTATTTTCAGCCATCTGAGTTATTCGAAGAAGAAGAAGAGGAGCAGCCTGCGCAAATCAGTCAAGTCCTATTCGAGCCAGATTGTAAATTGCAAGCACCTCTGCAAGTTTTGAATGACCTGTCTGCTGGTAGGCAGAATGATGAAAGAAATCAACGCTTTTCTCCATTAGCAGGCTGCAAATCTCAAAATCAAGTTGTTGATAATTCCCCAATTTCAAAGCATGATAGCTATCCCAAACGTTTGTACAGTTCTTCAAGTCAGTCTAGCAATAATGTATATATGCTACAAGACCCTTTTGTACAGTTTCTTGTTTCAGCAAAGAAGGTCAACAGCTTCCTGATATTCTCAAAGATTAATAAAGCCATATCAGATTGCAAGATCTCCATTTCAGGGAACAGCAAGCACAAGCAGCAGGGGCCATTCATGTTTATAATGCTTAAGTGGCTGCATTCGTTGCTTCATTTCACCTAATGGCAAAGTAAGTGCTGGTTAGGGTAGGTAGGTAGGATTAATAACGCAACCAACCAAGCAAATTTTGCAGAATACAACAGCAATTGAATACAAGGAAATTTGACCTGCTGTTCTTGGCTTTTCACAAGGAAAAGCCATGCCCAAGTGGAGCCACTGTTAGCCTCCTGTTGCAACAGGGTATCATTTTTCATGATTGACATTTTTACATGCCAAATATGTCATACTTTGCAAGCTGCAGTGTTCCATATTTCCAGAACAGACCAAAGAAAAAGCCATGAAATGTGCTAGTCCAAAGGCCACTGTTGTGTTCCAGTTTTGGAGAGTTTTAGAGGGAGGTCCAAACAGTCCAATCTTGGTCTCCCTAGGTTTCAATTTCCTGTTGTAGAATATAGAGAATGATATCTGTCCAAACAGTTTAATCTTGGTAGATTTTGTAGATAGGTAGAGAATCAAAGGGACCCAACTGTTTAATCTGGGCCCTGGCAGAAATAAGTGTAGATTTAGATAGGAAATCAGAAAAAGGAAAATAAAAATTGTAAATATGGGTCTGCAATTCTAAGTGCACCCAAATCAAAAGAAGAAAAAATGTTAGGAAGTAGGCTGGGTAGGTAGCTGTGGTTGCAGAATGGTGATTCATGATCAATTTTGTGTTTCAAAATGTTTATCTTTTCAGATCACAGTGCAGGCAGTTTTGCATTCAGAAGAGCTCAGAGCTGGACATCACTAACTCCCCCTTCTTCTAATTCCCCAAAGTCACTTACTAACTCCCCAAAGAGGTCAAGATCTGCTTGAGCCTCTTAGTCTCATCATACTCCATATCAGTTGCCTTGGTGAAAGATCTGCTTCACTCAAGGATTTCATTTCTCTACAGGTTCTTTTCCCCAAATTTAGCCTAAGGTCCCTGACCTTAGCGCTTGCTGGTCACCTTCATATTAACTACTAACAGTATTATGTAACTCCCTATCAGTTATTCCCTTCCCCTACTAAAACTATGTATATATAACTCCCCTATGTAAATATCCCCTCCCTGGCAATATAGCCATATTTTTCAAAGTCCGGGGAAAAAATAGTCCATCTGGGGCTGTTTTTAGCCCATCCGTGTCATAACAGGGGTTAGATGGCACCTGGTCATGCTAACAACCTATTCCCTAGCCCTAAAACCCTCAAAAACCCCCTATTTCGCCCCCTAACCAAAGTTTTGTACATAAAATCCTAAACCCGCGCGCATTTAACCCATATTTTACCCCTTACCCTAAGTCCCAACTGTAAATATTAATCGCGCCCGTTTTAAAACCCCAAACCCACTTTCCCTAAGTCATAACCCACCCACACACATATTAAAAAAAGGTATATTCTTCGCATATTCCCCGTCCTTTATCCCGCCATCACCTCGCACCGACCACCAATTGTTGGATCGCCCACCCCACAGATCAACGGTGGGCGGGCTGCCCCATCTCCGAACCGCCCGAGCTTTAGCGTCCGGGAGATGGGTGATATTACCGCCGTACCTCTCGCCACGCGTTAGCTCCTGAGCTGTGGCGGAGCCCCCTCTGACAAAACCACTCCCCCCCCAAAGGTGGTGCGCCACAAAAACACTTACCAACACCCCCTGCACAATCACCACTTACGGCACCCCCCTCTGCCCAGTCACATGTCGAGTCATCTGCCTGTGTGGCCCCTTGCCACGTGTCATGCCACATCACCATCCGTACATGATGACGTCATGCTCATGTCATCCCGCCACATCATCATGCTGACGTCATCACTGACATCACCCGCCGTACAACGTCACATCATGCTGATGTCATCAGCACTTTTTTGGCGCGAAGGGCAAAAAATCGCACTTCGGAGCCCCGTAATCAAATTCTGAGGCAGTTTTTTATGATCGATTTGCTCATCGCTAGATTTTTTGGGCCTGAATGGGGAATCTTATGAGCGATTTGCCTAGCGCAAATCTCTCATCACTAGATTTTTTGGGCCTGAATGGGGAATCTTCAGGGAATCTTTTCATTCTGCGGCCCCCAGCAAGCCCAAAAGGCGCCGAAAGACCCATTTTTCTTCGCAAAGCTTGCCGGAAGGAGTAGATAATAGTTTTGAAGGAAGCAGAGGCCGAACAACGGCCATTAATTTGTGAATAAGACCCACGGCACGTCAAAACAGCATCAATTTATTGCCAAAGAGTATCAGAGGAAGAAAAAGAGCCAAAGAGTATCAGTCAAGATTTTTTAGGGGCTCGAAGCACCTGAACATTGATGAATTCCCCCGGAAAGTCAAATCAGGAGGCGTAAGCCCATCCTTGCCCTCAAATCACAGTTAAAGCTTTAAATTCATACAGACAGCGGAGATGCAGAAGCCCATACACATTTATTTTAGAAAACACTGCAGCAAGCCACCAAGGACAGCATCATTTATTCAGTTTTGATACGGCGGCCCTAAGCGCAGCCCGAGATATTTTTTGCATTTATTTCTGGATAGAATTAGGTTAAGTATTCATTTTTCTTTATGACCTAATTAGGTCAAGATGTAATAAAGGAAATCTGCAGAGAGTTTTTACCCTATATATACCACCCTTTGTATAGTTTTAAGGGTTGGTCAGTTCAGAATTTCACTAGAGACTCGCTGTGTATACCTAAGTTTTTCCATAATCAAAGATTGCCAAAAGCTTGGAGAGCAAACTGTCTATTGTGAACGAATGTCTATGGAGATATGAAGATGGAATTCTTGTGCTGCAGCCTGAAGCAATAAGTGCATCTTACCTCTGTTTATTTTTTACCACTATCTAAATAGCAGGAAGAAAGAATAGCCTAGAATTAGTTTAAATGCTCTCTATGCTCAATTTCTGCTATTTCTTTTTGTTTTCTTCTGATTGAATTGGTTATGAATATGAATTCCTTCTGGCTCATGTTTACCCCGATTCACCTGTGTTTTCCAATTATCTAGGGATTCTTAATTGCCCCTAGGTAGCGCTCTGTTATCTTCCCTTGTTAAGCATAATTGAGAGATTCTTAATTGCCTCTCATTACTTAGCATTTCTTTCCATCCCTTTAACCTAAAACATTGTTTCATGCTCAGCTATCTTGCTCCATTTTCCCTAACTGTTATTGAGGAAAAGCACCAGCAGTTTTTCTCCTCGACTCCACGCCCAATGGTTCGAAACCCTTAGACTATGCTCTGCCTCTCTACCTGAAAAATCAATTTTCCCACCAAAAGCAAACAAAAACCCTCTGAACTCGAGACCTAGCCTAAAATCCTTTTCAAACAAAGCTAAATCATAAAGAGAGAGCCCTCTCTGATTGCAGGTTGGCTAGAACCTGCAGTCCAAAGTTGGTTTGTGGTTACATCGGCCGTATCCTTTTCCGAAGCTTAAGGACAACCTGAGTGATAACACACACCACGTGAATTGTAATGCAGTACCTTGAGGGTCATTATCATTATCGATGATTCCTCTCGTGCTTGTTAACAATTTACATCATTGACTGGTAATCAAGCGATGTCTTTCCATGTTCGACTTCAGAACATTTCTCACATGGATCGACTTGTACTTCGAGTGAAGGTCGGACGAAATTGAAGACCCCGGATCTAGTTTCATCCATACGGGCTGCAATATATATTCAGGGAAATAAAGACATTAAATGTACATCATTGCTGCACAGATAATCATCCACTCAAAAGGATGATGGCTCTATCAGAATCATCAGTCTACACTCAGACAATTGTCTGTCCTATGTACATGAAAATGAATTTATAAAGCTGACCATGGGAATTCCCGCCTCAGCTAGATCGTGAAAATATTATGAAGATAATGTATTGTATTGTATCTTATTACAGGTCTCCTCCCAGCATTGAAAGAACTTCGGATCCTCACAATAAAGCATTTCACCCGACATCAAAAGATTAATGGCCTCATGCTTTAGGGGGCAACTGTTATAGACATTTTTGGGCCCTACAACCCCAAGCATGAAATTTCCATAAAACAAGGGCTCCTAAGTCCCTAAAAGTGTTGTTCTAACCCCTAAAGGAACAAGGTCAACAGATTACAGCTTCTCCCAAAGGTTCTCAATGAAAAACTACTCAGAATTGGTGAAAACAGGCTCATTGCAACTGCTCCACTGGCTAAGTGCGTTGCATCTCACCCAAATACACTGTTAGGGTGCATTGCATTTCAAAAGTCCCTTCTGTGGGGTGTGATGGGCGAGAAATGACAAATGGCAATGTCATTCCACGAGGTGGAGAGGCAATGGAAGCTTCCAGAATCTTCTCCTGTGACACTTGCCTCACTGAATTCGACCAAGGATGAGTAAGAGGCCATCAGTCTCCAAGTGAAAGCAAGAACTATCAGAGAGAAGACACTAATCAAATCACAAGCTAACTCATCCCCCTTACAGATATCTATATATGGATCCCTCATCCCAGAGATCCAGAGGCTGGAATTTTGCTTATTGTAAGGAATTGTTGTTGGCTTCTTGGGACAAACATCAGATTGTTGGGTGATCTAAGCTTTTTTTGAGGTGAAGAGGGGCTTCTTTGCTGAGAGGTTGATGCTGGGTCAGAACAACTTGTTGTAATTCCTCTTGGCTCTTTTCTTGTTTATCAATAAAATCTATTTGAGTTTTCCTCCATGCTTTTGTGTCATTGATGTTTGCTACATTTGTATGGTCAATTTATATCTGATCCTAGATTGTTTATGATTATAGATCCATGTATTTGTATAGTGCTATGCTTCTGTGATCTTACAGGTACTTTGTGAAGCTAGGCGTGCAAGGGAGCAGGTAGCTGAGGACTATCAAAGAAGAGAGGGATCAAATCAGGAGATTAGTGCAAGACAGAGGTTGGTCTTTCTGTTCCTCTTTATCTATAATTCATAAAGGAAAAACAAAAGTAGCTTTTCTCTGTTTGTTTCTAAGGCAGCTGTCACACCTTAGTGGGATAGAGCAGTTCTATATAGACACTTTTCCCTGTAACAACAAGACAAACATCTAGGTAAACAACACTCAAACTCCTCATGAGCTCTGGTATGGTAAGACTCCTTCGGTAAAATATTTCAAAATTTTTGGAAGAAAATGCTATATCAAAAATACTAATGAAAATCTTGGCAAGTTTGAACCTAGAGCAGATGAAGGCATTCTCCTTGGTTACTCTCCCCACAACAAAGCATACAAGTTTTACAATAAAAGACTCAGAAGAATTGTTGACAGCATTGATGTAGTGGTTGACGAAGAAGGAAACATTCCTAGGAAAGTAAGGTCCGAAAATTTTGAAGATGATGAGGACTATCCTTCAACTTCAAATCAGAATCATGATGAAGAAGAAGCTCAAGAGGCACCAGAAGAACAGATAAGGATAGAAGATAAGACTCCATCCAGATACGTTCAAAAGAATCATCCAGAATCTCAAATTCTGGGGCAGAAAGAGGCAGGTATACAAACAAGAAGAACAATTACAGAAGCTTCAAGCTATTTGGCATTGCTCTCCTCCACTGAACCACAAAATGTAAAAGAGGCATGCAAAGATGAATGCTGGGTCAAGGCAATGGATGAAGAACTTGAGCAGATTGAAAAGAATAACACTTGGGAGTTGGTTCCTAGACCAAAGGATAAGAATGTCATAGGGACAAAATGGATATTCAAAAACAAGTTGAATGAAAATGGGGAAGTTATTAGAAACAAGGCCAGACTTGTTTGTAAAGGGTATGCTCAACAAGAAGGAATAGACTTTGAACAAAATTTTGCTCCCATTGGTAAACTTGAGGCCATCCGAATGTTCCTTGCCCTCTCAAGCTCTCAAAAGTTCAAAGTATTTCAAATGGACGTGAAATCAGCTGTTTTGAATGGAGACTTAGAAGAAGAAGTGTATATTGAGCAACCAGATGGATTCATCCTTGGAAATGATCCAAAACTTGTATGTAGACTTAAGAAGGCTCTCTATGTTCTTAAACAAGCTCCAAGGGCTTGGTATTATCTTCTGGAAAAGTATCTTCATCAACAAGGTTTCTCAAAAGGATTAGCAGATAGCAATCTTTATATAAAAATTGAAAATAACAAATTGCTAATACTTGTTGTGTATGTTGATGATATCATCTTTGGCAGCAATGAAGAAGCTGAGTCAAAACTTTTCCTTGGTGATGCAGAAAGAATTCGAAATGTCCTTGCTTGGAGAACTGACATATTTTCTTGGATTACAAATCCAACAAAATGAAGGCGGTATCTTTTTATCTCAAATCAAGTACCTCAAGTAGATTTTGAAGAAGTATGGCATGGAAGATTCGAAACCAGTATGTACCCCTATGGTTACAGGATGCAACCTCAGTGCAAATGACAAATCAACAGCAGTGCATCAACCAACTTATAGATCCATGATTGGAAGTCTGCTCTATTTAACAGGTACCCGACCAGACATCATACATGCAGTGGGAATGGTTGGAAGATTTCAGGTAAATCCTAAGGAAACTCATCTTCAGGCAGTAAAGAGAATTTTCAAGTATCTTCAAGGAACTCAAAACTATAGCTTATTGTATTCGAGAGATACAGATCTCACTCGTCATGCTTATATAGATGCAGATTGGGCTGGAAGTGTGGATGACAGAAAAAGCACAAGTGGTGGTGCATTCTTTATGGGTTCCAGATTAGTATCTTGGTTCAGCAAGAAACAGAGTTCGATTGCTTTATCTTCAGCTGAAGCAGAATATGTGGCTGCTGCATCTTGTTGCACACAACTCCTTTGGATGATGCAAACTTTGCAGGATTTTCAAATCACTTGTACTCCCCCTATCTCCATCTTATGTGATAATACAAGTGCTATCAGTATCTCAAAGAATCCTGTCTTGCATTCAAATACTAAGCACATACCGATCAAGTATCATTTTCTCCAGGAACAAGTGTTGGAACAAAATGTCAAATTGGAGTATGTTCCCTCTAAGGAAAAAGTTGCTAATATTCTCACCAAACCACTACCTAGGGAAACTTTTGAATACCTCAGACAAAAGCTCGGAGTAGTTGATGCATCATCTTGCTGTTGAAACTTGTCTGTTTCAGAGAAAAGTGGGTGTACGCGAGTTGCCTGAGGAGGATCCGTGTACATACACTGGTTTATGTAGAGACAGTCATGTATATGGTAGTTTGAAATAAATCAGTGGGGACAAACTCTGGTTGAAGAGAGTCTGATATGGGTCTGACAGAGACCATCTGGCATAGGTTCAGGGGGAGCAGATAAACTTCTAATAATGCATTGTTGGCATTACATTAGAAGCTCTTGGTTCGAGTACACAAGTTGTTTTGGGTTCAGGTGGATCAACTGCAGAAGGAGAACAGAAGGAAAACATGGTTGTTGATCTGAATAGTGATTGACAGATGCTGCTGATATCAGTTATTAGTGGCTTTCATAAGTCTTCCTCTAGATATTTCGTCTCTATGTCATGTATATCGTTTATTGCCTAGGTCATGTAACAGCCTATTTTGGTTTCCCCACTATTCTTGGGATGATTGATGTAATGCACTTGGTTGTCATATGTAAATTTCTGGTGTATCCCCACTTGGTTGGGTGATGGATGTATGTATAGAGTCTTTTGGTGATAGGAAGGTCTTTTATGATGTATAAGTCATGGTTCTTCTTGAAGAACATCCTTTTGCAGATCTTGCCTACAGTCAGGGGGAGCATGGTCAGCACAGCAGAGCAGGGATTTCAGCATGTACTCAGAGGGAGCACAACCCTTTGCCCTTGATGAAAAAGGGGGAGAATGACTTTGAGGATCTTGGGGTTGCCATCAAGTCCAAAGGGGGAGATTGTTGGCATTATGGCACGGTTTTGGCGCTATGGCACAGGTGTTGTCCTTGATGGCAACACTCTCTGGTGATCGATCTTAGTTCAGGCTCTTAGAATGAAGAAAAATATATATACGCAGGTTCACCTAGACTAAGACGTATATACACGTAGGTTAGACGTTCCAAAGGCGCGTATGCGTATACACGCACTTTCATGCAAGGAAAAGCGCGTACATGTTGAAGAACTTACTTTTGGTCTGTGGTATTTAGTCCTTCGTAATTGAACCTATGGTTTTAGGCCATGGTATCTTGTCAGAAGTGTTGATCTCAAGAATTGGGTCCATGGTATTGGTTTTTTATGGTTTTGGACCGTGGTATTGTGAAAGGCCTAAGACTATAAAAGAGAAAGGAGATCATTTGGAAAATAATCATCTGAATATTATTGAATATCTGATAAAGTGCTAGATCTAGAATACTGGTGATTGGGTTATGGTGCAGATCTGGATCTGAATGAAGGAAGAACCTGAACGCAACGATAAGGATAAGTTCTATTGATGGGTCAAAATCTTAGGGCTTGAATAATAGTATCTTTGTATGATTTTGATCTATTATATGTGGCGCATGCTTGATCTCTAAATCTAGTAATCTGGGTTAACTAATGTCATTATGTTTGAAAGAGTGAATTATCCTTTATAGATCTGTACGCAGGTTCAGTGAAGCGAAGGCATGTATACACACTGGTTCTGTGAGTAAAAACAACATATACACAGGTTGGTCTAAACGTAGAAGCGTATGCATGTAGGTTTCTGGTTATTGAAGTAACGTACGTCTCTTGAATTGTGTTCTAGCTGCTTCTATTTAATGTTGCAGTGTTCTGGGTTCAGAATTTGGTGTGTGGTTACTGTCACTGTGTTCAGGGTACAGCTGTTAGAGAAGTGTCTATTTGATTCAGTGTTAATTGGCGAAAAGGAGATTGATTGATGCAAAAATTCTTGATGATTGATTGATGTTCATGGATCCAGTCTGAAAAATTATGAAATGAAGTCCCTGGAAGCAAAGAGAAGGTTGTAGCATTTTGCAGGTAGTAGCCTATGTACTAGTATCCCAGCTAGTACAAGAGCTAAGGGGGTTGTAGCTCCCTTCTAGGAGAAGCTCGAGAACGAGAGAGGGTTGTAGCTCTCTGCAGGTAGAAGCCTGCGTACTAGTAAAGGACTACACCGGTACAGAAACATTGTAAAAATAAGTTTCTAATTAAAAGAAGATAGAGATGAATTGCAGCAGGTGGTTTTCACCCACATTGGGTTTCCACCTTATATCTTGTGCTCTTGTGTGTGATTGTCTTCTGCCCTGTTTCACTGTTTCTGGTTACTGTTTATTTGATTCTGGCACACAGATTAATGATCAACATCTGTAAGATAAATTAAATTATAAGTCTGCATGGTATATGCTTGTTTCCTTATCTGTAGTTGCTTATATACGCGGTTTTCTCTAACTGAATTAGCGTATATGATCTGGGTGTGAAAAAGAAAATAATTTACTTGATAATACTAATTCACCCCCCCTCTCAGTATTATTTCCAACATGGTATTCTTGACCAAGGTAGTGCTGTTAAAATCATTTTAAAAGTCTCTTCTAACTCCCTTAGGAACAGATCTCCAACTCCAGAAATCCCTGAAGAATATTGGAATATTTTTTACCAAATCGCTCATAATCAGCAACAATAATCAAAGGATTTCTCATGTCGTCGACCTAAGATCATTTATTCCCATTGTGTAGAAATGTACCGCAACGGTTGATGAAGACCTCGGGTTGCATCAGCATGTCTTCGTTCACTTGTTAGTTGCTCCTGTTGTTGCTAGTTGACACCATCCACCATATATGTTGCAGTTCTTCACAGGGACATCTTATATGCTGGCATCTGACTTGCGATGTAGTATCATTTTATTCCATCATGTTCATTTTGCATTATTGGGATCAGTTTTTGACATCAGTGATCAGCTTCATCTTTAAGCTTCATTGATCGTCTTCTTATATGTGATATTCATACATGTACTTTTTCAATCATGATCAGATGATCCATTATGTACTTTTAGTTCTTTGTACTTATATACATATTGGATCTGCTTGTACTTGATATGTGGACACACTTTACTTTCTCTCAGCATGGGTATGCCCACCTCAGGTAGCATTTTCTTTTTGATCTCTTTATGATGGCTTAGCAGGTTGAATTCTGGTGAAGTCCTTAGTTTCGACAAGATTCTTTCCATACAATTAATACATGTCAGCCATCATGTACCCCTTCTGACCTCATATATAAGGGGGCATCTGTTATAGCACCATTTATCACCCTTGGTATTTGTGATGCTTGGTTTATGGCATAGGGAAACCCCTCCTTCGAGACTTGGTCCAAATATATTAAAAATAGTGTTTTATCCCATGTATGCTATTTTTCCCTGAGATAAAAGCGTGTACATGTGGGTTAGTCAATACTGAACCCATGTATATGTGTTAAAACACTAAAAGAATTAAATTCCCTTAATTATGGGTGGAGTTCATGGGTTTTACTTGTTGATTACCTCTTATTGCCCGTGGCCCAACTGTTTCCCAACTAAAAAACTAATTGGGAGAAGTATAAATAGACTTCTATGGGAACGCCTTAAGAAAGAGAAGAGATAGACTTATTATACTGAGATTATCCTTGACTGAGTCTGATGAATCCCTGTGCCTAATGCACTTCCCCAAGCTTTAGGAAACACTTGTCTTCTTGATTATAGATATTCTCCCTCTTGCTTGAGATATCATGGTGTTGTTTATGGAAGAAGATTGTAGAAGGCTGGGATAGGACGAATCTAGAGGACGGTTCCACTTGGAGCCAGAAGGAGAAGACTGAGGTGAATTCTCTTCATATTATTTATAGTTTAATGCAATAAAAGAAATGTTGTCTTATTTCCAAAGATAACTTTGTTTATGCATCAAATTATGTTGTAATTCATGTATCAATGTTGTTTTGATGTATAACTGATCATTAGCTTATATGATATAAAGTCAAATTTCATGAATATGCTTTACTTCTACACTGCTATGTATGTTCGAGTTGAATGATTTTCAGGTATGAAGAACATTGAGACTTGCATAGGGTCTGAACCCTGCGGTACCTACTTGAACGAAGGAAATGTAGGTACGATCGCTCTTACATAGTTTGTTTATATAAGCATTTTTCCTAATTTGTATGAGTGTTTCTTGTTGTAGTCTGCTTCTGCTCTGATGGGGTTCTAACCCGAGGCCCTAGGGTACTTATTCCCATAACAAAGATGAAGTAGACGATGTAACCAAGTGTTCAGGTCATAAGGCGTGGTAAGAGATAACTGATCAAATCTTATATAGGTATGCAACGTACTACAAATATAACCATAAATACAAAGATTCAACATAAATAACACTTCATTTCATTAATATCAAATACTGAAATATGCTTACAAATAGAATGGAAATAAGACAAGTTCGGTCGATGGCAGCTTATCTCTGAGAAGAGTTGTGGCGGGCACATGCCTATGAATTGTGTTACAATGAGGCTGAGAGGCCTGTTAATTATTGAGAAATAATGGAAAGTCCTAAATATCCAAAAACATAACCCTAGGAGATGAAGCTCCAAGACTATGGGCCTCGTTTGGGTAAATTGGTACATCAACTTCCCAATGTCGTAACTTTGGCATATGATCTTTGTTTGACGTGCACAATACCTTGTTAGAAATATCTATATGAATTTTGAGTTGTCAACATTAGTTGGCATCCCATGTTGGGCCTGGTTTTCCAAAAAATGTCATTTGGGGCCTCAAAACGACTTAGGAAGTTTAGGACCCGAAAAACTACCAAAAATAGTAAATTGTGCTACAATTAAGGAAATTGAAAAAATGAAAGAGACAATGGTGGGGGTCCAAGTGGAATAGGTGGGTGGTCACCAAAATCCACCTGGATCAATCATCCCCCCTTAGGAAGAAGTGGTCCCCATTACATTGAATGCCTCCATGAGATGGAGAAACTTCTGTTGAACTTGGTCCCCAATGAGCCACTTTCGTTCGTGCATGAGTTGGCTAGCTTTGACAACCTGACATAGTTGGATATTCTACTAGCAGGTGTTCTTGCCCTATATGTCCATAATATGCTCAATTGTGGCCTGTTCCATGTAGTCTAGGTTTAACTCTATTGGTTCGAGTTGTTCTCCAATGCCTGATGTGTCTAGTAATGGTGTGAAGTATCTTTGAAGGTGATCCACATTAAAAATTGGGTGTAGGCCAAGGAATGGGGGAATGTTGAGCTCAAAATAATTGTCTCCCACAGCCTTGGTAATGGTGTAAGTATCATATTAGAGTTGTATTAGATTCTGATGGGCTCCGGTAAGACGTTCTTTCTACAAATGCAACTGAACTTTGTCACCCACCTCAAACTTGTGTGGCACTCGATGTTGATCATGTCGCTACTTTTACCTGGCACTTGACTTCTCCAAGATGTTGTGAACCTATTGGTGGATGCATTTAATAAATCTAATCACTTTATCAGCCTCAAACAATACATGTGTGGATTATTTCTGTGTAGTCACATGAGACATGACAACATTAATCAGATACAATGGCTGAAATCCTAGACCCACTTGAAAGGGACTACCACCAATCGAGCAATGGAGAGCTCCATTATAACTGTGGTGCACATAGGAAATACTCTCATACTAGGATCGTGGATGCTTGGAGTTGTACATGTGGAGTATGTGGACTACCATCCTATTGACGACCTCCACCTAGTCATTAGTCTGGGGATGGAAGGTAGTTGACTTGATGAGCTTAGTGTCCAATAGTGTCCAAAGGCTTGAGAAGAAAGTGATAAGGAACCCGCTATCCTGATTTGATATAATGATCCAAGGGATCACAAAATATACCCATACTCATTCAAATAAGAGTTTGGTAGTTTCCTCTGCTGTGATACTCTTCTTGTAGGCCACAAATATATCTATCTTAGAAAATATGTCCATGACCACAAATACAAAGTTATTACCATGCTTGGTAGAAGAGAGGCCAGGCATATAGTCCATGGAGATGGATTCCCATAGCTAGTTGGGAGTAGGCAGAGGAATTTATAGGTCTTTCTACTTGATGGTTGGCTTAGCGATGGCGCATGCAGTGCAGGACCTGATTTATTTCCCAACATCTAGCCAGAGTTTAGGCCAATAAAAGTAATTTTGTAGTACAACCACAGTTTTCTCCACACCAAAGTGTCCTGAGACTTGACTATAGTGTTCCTCCCAAATAATATTGTCACACTCGCTTGAAGGAACACAAAGGTGGCCCAGGTAGCATAATAATGCATCCTAGAGGTGGAAATCAAGAACTTGCTTTCCATCTACTAGCATCTGGTATGTGAAGGTGAACTATGGATCATGTTTCTATAGTTTTGGCCATCTAGAGGTCTCATGGCCATAAGAGTTGAGAACTATAGTCAGTGATGCAACTGGGGGTTGGTTGAGGCAATCTGCAATGTTATTGGTGCTACCCTTTTTATATTTAATGTTAAAGTGGAATTTTTGTAGATATGTAGAAAATTTTTGATGGCAATCATTTTACAACTTACCTTGTGTTTGTATAAACTAAAGAGGTCGGTGATTGGTGTGGATGACCATGTCCTTCCGCAGAATGTAATGCTTCATTTCTCAAAAGCCTAAATGATGAAATACATCTCTTTATCATAGGTGGGGTACTTACGAATTGTATCATAAAGTGTCTCACCATGATAGGCCATTGGATACCTATGATGGGTGAGAACCACACCAATAACATAGTCTGAGGTGTCTATCTCAAGTTAAAATGGTTGTTGTAGGTTTGGCATTGTGGGTATTGGTGCAGAGAAGAGTCAGTGTTTCAACTCAATGAACGCTTTCTCTTGGGACTCTGACCAAGAATTTTTCTTTTGCCCCGCTCCTAGTAATATGACTCAAAGGACAAGTGATATGGGAGAATCCAAACATGAATATCCTATAAAAAATTGCAAGCTCCAAAATGCTGTGAAGCTCTGTTAAAGTGGTTGGGGCTGGCCAATCGCGAATGACTTGGATCTTATTCATATCCACATGCACGCCACACTCATCTATGATGTAACCCAAATATTGGACTTGGCTCATGCAAAGGTGAATTTCTCCATGTTGGCACATATTTTGTTTTTCTAGAGGGTTTGAAGGACTTGCCTAATGTGTTGCAAGTGTTCTTCCCAACTATTGTTGAAGATGAGGATGTCATCCAGATAAACAACCACGAATGAGTTGGTGAAGGACCACAAGATGTCATCCATTAGCCTCATAAAGGTAGCAGGGAAATTTGGCACCCGAAGGGTGTAACCAAGCATTCAAAAAATCCTTCCTTGGATTTGAAGGTGGTCTTCCATACATTTGTGGGCTCTATTGGAACTTGGTCATAGCCAGAATTCAAATCCATTTTGTTGAAGTACTTGGCTGCTTTGAGTTGGTCCAAAAGGTCATCAATTCGTGGGATTGGATACTTGTTCATGATAGTGATGTTTTTTAGTGCATTGTAATTAATGCAGATCCTCCAAGAACCATCCTTCTTCTATACAAGTACAATCAGGCTCCCACAAGGTGAGGAACTTAGTCAGATGTGCCCATTTTGTAGCAACTCGTGGATTTTCCACTTGATCTCTTCATTTTCTAGAATGGAGTAGTGCTATATGGGCCCATTGGGTGGAGGTTCTTTGGGAGTTAGATCGATCGAATGCTTTACCTAGCAGTGCAATGGTACCCTTGTGGGTGAGGAGAATATGTCCTTGTATTCTTCCATGATCGTATCCACTTGCTTCTTCTACATAGAGGAACCATTTGCAGGGCCCATGGATGTGGCTACAATCTTGCACTTACCTTAGGAGAGAATCAAAAAGAAAACAAATTTCCCAGTCTAGAAGATGATCTTATTGCATTTCTTAGCAGAGATCAAAGAGATGGTGGTAGGCGAGGCTACCTTCGATATCCTGTATAACTTACTACCAAATAAATAATGATAGAGTGGGTTCTAGACTCATATACAACATGTCACTTCCACAAGTATGGTCATTCTAATAATACATCACAAACATTAAGAGGAGCAACATCACATAGTACCTCATCTGGGAAGGGCTTGATGCCGTAGGGAAGGTGAAATTTTTGGATGATGCAAAGATCTTATCCTTTGTGAAGCCACTTGATGGTGTATGGATACGGATGTGTTGTAGTTGGTAGGCCTAGGTGCTTCATGACCTCTACCAAAATGAGGTTCTTTTGGCTCCCGTTGTCGACAATGAATTGCAAAGGATAACCCTTCACCCATATATGTGAGTGGAATAGACGTTCCCCCTCCTATGGATCTTCATGCTTAATATTATGGACCTTGGTGGTGGCCACAGTGGCACTAGCCTCCTTGTCAATGATCTACTTCCCTTTGTCATTCCCCTTGTTGGGTTTTGACTTATAATTAGAACATGAATATGACATGGAAGCCTTCAACTCAGCCACCAGTGACTGCTTGGCCCAACACTCACTTATGTTGTGAGTGGAGTGCTTATGGAACTCACAACACTTTCCCATGTCCTTCTTTGTCTTCGTGTTATTGTTTTTTACTTGCAGCTTTGATGGGTTTCTTGGGTCACCCCAGCTTTCCTTTGCCCTTTTCTCTATGGTTTGGGAGCACCTTTTCCTTCCTTCAAATTCGCAGATCCAATGTCTCTCTTTTTCTATTTAAGCTTCTGCTCAATCTTGATGGCGTATTGGTACATTGTGCTAGGCGAGGAGATGTCTAGGAACTCCATCTCATCCTGGATATACTTGTGTAGGCAATTGTGATACCTGAGTACCAAATTTTTCACAAAATTCTTGATACCCAACTTCGTGCGAAGGGTATGAAAAACATTGGTAAAATTTGGCATGTCTTGGTCCCTTCTCTCCTGCAGTGTGTTCCACTTTATGTATTTATCCTCATAGCTCCCGACAGGGTAGTACTGCTCTTTGATGGTGTCCAGGAAGAAATTCCAAGTGGGTGCGGACGAAAATAGTGAGTTTGTACTTTCATCCTTCTTCTCACAATAGGTTTCCCACCAGTACTTAACATGGGGGGTGGCTTTGAGAAGTGAAAAACTAGTCTTTTCTCAGCTTGAAAATTCATGAACAGAAAAATATCCTTTTAGCAGATTTAACCATTTATCTAAAAATATGAGTGTTGTTCATTTGCATTATGATCCTCTAAAAGAGATAGTACATGAGCCTACATCCATGAATCGAGGAGTCAAATCCAGGGTCATTGCCATAAAAAGGGGTTGAGAGCATATGAGAGGCTCCATACGCTCCCATAAGCCTCTATCCAAGTGTTTGAGGGTAAAACTGTTGAAAAGGTAGGCCCCAGCTCTAGAAAAAGTCAAACAACCATGAGGACTAAGGGTCACTATTCCAAGAGGGTAAAATAGACTAATAATAGGAAGAAAGAGTGAAACAAATAGTATAATATAAATAAATGAGTGATATATACTATAATACATAATAACGTATAGGATAACAATACATATTATAATACATGAGTGATTAATAAACCTAGAAAAGTCTCTTTTTAATGGATAACCATTAACTATGTTCAGTGCGATGTATGAATCGACATCTCCAAATTTTATATAATGTATCAAGAAATATTAACATTACACTACAATTCCAAGACACATAGTTGGGCGACCACATGTGCAAAGTGCAATGGTGCAGAAAAAAGCTATGTATGTAAGTTAAGGGAAGGTAGAGAAGTGTTTCATATGATAAACGTTTTGATTCCATTATCACAATTTGTTGACTGCATATATTGGTGAAAATAACTAAGTCATATGTTGATGCATTAAATGTGATCTTGAAGAAGATAGGTACTTCGTAAACAATGACTTACATGTAGTAATGTGGTATAGAATACTAGTGAACACTTATTTTGGGTGTGAACCCGTAGGGAATCAAAGATTTGGCATACTCTGTTAGCCTCCTATACCAATAGGCTTCATGTTTCATGATTGGCATGGGAAGTTCCAAATATGTTCAGCTTTGATGCTGCAAAGGCTCCATATTTGTGCACAAACACATTCCTAAATGGTTTTGGTACTCTTCCTCTTGTTAAATGGGTGATCCAACAGTTCAATCTGGATCATGCCATGTTTAAATTGATGTTGTAGAATAGAGAAAGAAAATCTGTCCAAATAGTTTAAGCTTGGCAGATTAGTAGTTAGGTAGAGAATGAAAGTGCCCAACTATTTAATCTGGGCCCTTGGTGTAGAGTCGTTAATATGCCATCGTTATTGTCACTTTTGAACACTTATTCCACCCATTTCTACCATTCTTCATCATGTCATTTATTATAATTTATCATTTAAATCCATTTTATTAATTATTTATGCTCTCATGAATAAATATTATTTATTCTCCTTTATTTCTAATAAATTGATTATTATGCATTATTTTACCAATGATAGTGCTAATAAGTTGGTTATAACATTATTCACCATTTTTAGCCTCCAAGGTAACTTCCAGATTGAAGATTTGATTTTTAAATCTGCCAACTCAGAAATTCGCTGGTTTAAGGAGTGACCGTTTTGCGGTTGAGATTCTGAGCAAATGAAGACGAATTTGGAAAATCCGGAACATGGGTTTTGTCTAGAACAGGCCCAATTATCTTCTTAAAGAACAGTTCGCCCAAATTCAGCTTGTACAGGGAGAAACGCATGGTTCTTTGAGCATGATTTTCTGAGATTTGCTGTTGCGGCCGTCCTCCAAATCTTAGCTGCAAAACCCAAATCCGCCTTGTTGTTGTTGATCAATGGGTTAGAATCAACCTAAATTTGTAAGAGAAATCATGATTGTAATTATCTATGCTTTGATCTTCTTTATTTAAATGAAACCCAAGATTAGAGACGGGGATGAAGAACGACTGTTTTTATAATTCTAAGTTTCAGAACCAATGGTGATCATGGAGTCTAGCTGAGATCTGATTTTGTATACTTCTGTAATGCAATCAATATAAAGGAATTGGTGTTCACTTCGTTGTTGCATCTGAAGTAAGTTACGGCGGTGCCATTGGAAGCTACGGGCCCGGCTCCAACGGACACTTGCCGTTGTATTGTTATACGGTAAATTGTGTTTGGTTTGCTTATTTCTATTGTTTCAGCAATCTGATATATCTTTCATATGATAGACTATGCTTTATACTTAATATCTGAATCTGAATAAGTTCTTTAACTCATGTCTCTGTATTACGCAAAGTGAATCTATTTGAATTGCATCTATTTCCATAGCAAGATATTTGTATAAATGTTATCATCATTGGATTCATATAAAATAAGTATTTGCGAGGCTTGAAGACAATATTACTTTGTTCAGAAACGTAATCATATCATTCGTTATTCTCAGATTGCTATAGTAGTATAGAACATGTACATACGGATGATGATTTGCTGTTCCATTTACAAAAGATTGCTCTTTCTTTGTATGTAAGTTGATGCCAAGAATTGAGAGTGTTGAACTCGCGAGATTTAGTTTCTTTCTTGCTGTTTCATTTTACTGCTGTCCATTTCATTTCATGCTGCTTTTTGCCATTTCCTTTTTCTTGCATTTATTGCTTTGGTGTGAGAGGAGGATCAAGGCTGTCGTGAGACACAGCAGACGCTATTATGCTCCCAGAACCATGATCCATACTCTAATTCCTTTTCCTTCATCAATTTCTAGAGGACTGAGTTATTGCTACTATATCCTCGATTGATGGTTGTTTGAATGAATGATTTAGTTTAAGACATTTCAGTTTCTTGCTGTTCCAATTAGATTTTGTTTCAAGCATTCATTTACTTGTGGGTTTTAAGCACTATACTGCAAAACATTACTCTTAAGAAAATAGCCGCCTCAGACAGAGTACACTCTTGAAATAAAAAGTCGTCCCTGGGTTGATAATTAATGTGAGGTAATTAGGAGTTCACAAAACACCTTTTTTATCGCTCCACACTTGGAAGTAATAAGGGTAGTTTAGATAGCAAGTCATTTGAAAAGGAAAAAGAAAAAGAAAAAGAGCAAATGAGGGTTTGCAAGTCTAAGTGCACCCTCCCTGAAGTAACAAAAAATGCTAGGAATGTTAAGATGGGTAGGTAGCTATGAGGTGCATAAGCCTGATTCTCTTCAGTTTTGGCCTTGATCAAGAAGGCACATATTGGCACTCGTAGAGGTATCTATGCAGCATTTTGATGACAAAATATGGAAGCATGTCTAACTTCCCCTTTTTCCCTAGAAAATCTCTTTCTAACATCCCTCCAATGGACCTTGGGATTTGCCCAACAAGCCCTAGCATCATTTTATCTTTTGTGAAATATTAAGCCAATGTGTTGGTTTCCATCACACAAGAAAGCCACATTTCTTGTGCAAAATCATTTCCCACTCTCATCTGCTTCTAAATCTAAGTTTACTCTTTACACTTAGCTCTTTGTTCCTCTTTCACATCTCAGATTCATATTGACTTCTAACCTTATGATATATCTCCCTAAGTGTTCCCCTCCGCCTACTATTATAGCATTTTATGCAAAAACCCAAAAAAATATGTACATACCCCCCCTCCCCTTGGGCATTATAGCCATATATTCTAAAGTTCGGAAAGTGTGACAAAATCAAGGACTCAGGTATATAGTTGTCCATATTATGTTTGGGATTTAAATTAACATCTGGTTAATTTAATAACCCTCACCCGCTATACACTTTATAATGTCATTTCCCTCTTTTCCGCATCATTTGTATAAAATTCCCGCAAACCCACATTTACCGTTTAACAAAGGTTTCATTTCGCCGCGCTTCACCAAAGAATATTTTTAAATGGGCGGGTCCCGCTGTTATCGCGCTGGCGGCTTGTCCTCCCATCCGTCGTCGGATCTGGGCCCTCCCATCCGATGGTTCTCGGGAATTTCGGAACCCCTCCGCCATCCGTCCTTTACCTCCCAAAATTGTCAGTGGGATGACGTTGTGCCAGGGACGCGTGTCCGCTTTCTATTGCGTCGGGCGGCCACTGACAATTACCAGCCCCGTACTAAAGGCGGTCTGATAAAACCGCTTACCACCGTTTGTTCCCGCGCCTACGTCCTCGCTCACATCAGCAACTACGTCAAATGCCATTTCATCGATAATCCGACATGGCCACCGCGTCATCTATCCAAGTCAGCCCACTCATGCATCGCCACGTCATCCCGCCGTACCCGGGCCTGACCAGTGACGTCATGCTGACATCATTTGCGAAAAAGGCGCCAAATCCCATTTTTTTTCATATTTTCGCACAAAATCATTGTTTTACACATTTCTATTGGTTAATTGTTGTACTCCCTTGCATGTTGTTTTACGTCATCTGTCCGCCAACTACAAAATTCAATCCCTGAGCTGCTGCCACTACAAATTCATCAACTTTCAACACCCTTGGCCTCACAATTACCAGGTATTTACCGATTTCCTCTGCGTACCCTGGTCTTCCGAGTTTTCTGCATTAAAAAAGCATAATAACTGGTCAAAATTCCTGAGTACTAAGACCCTCTATCTGCTAATTCAGCCCCAAGTTTATCTAAAGGAGGTCCCAGGTTCAAATTTCGCTGAATTCCCACAGCCTCTTCCGCATTTCCAACTCAAAATCATTGTCGAACATATTATACTATGGAAAGCAGCGCGTTGTCTTACCATTGACTCTTTCCACTTCTTTCACCAGCAACTTCCCTCTATCCACCCAATTCACCCTTTTCCTCTCTGTAAATCACTTCACCCCACATAAACCACCATTCAGTGCTACTTTTGCTGAAACCAAAGCACAATCCATTTCTAAGTCATAATCAAACAATGGAGACTCCTGTGGTTCTAAACGTTGCCCCTCTAAATGCCCCACATAAGAGTTTGGAGTGGTTATCCCTGGCTGACAGAGATTACGAGATGGTTGAAGTAATTGAATTATCAAGCAGATATCATGTTCCAGTTATTACTGAGATAAGAGCAAGACATAGAAATGGTACTGACATCTTGGGAATCTGGAAGTCCCACTTACCAGTCTATTATCTCCCTCAAGTGAATGTTTTCCCTGATTTGATTCACCAATGCTGTGCAAATTATGATCCCAATCAAAGGGCTGTTCTGAGTCCTTCAGGCTCTATATTATTCCATATCACTCCTGAAGCCATCAACCAAATGCTACAATTTCATTCAGCAAAGCCACTAACTCCTCTTTCTATGCAACTTTTGCTGGAGCAAGGTGCCAAGCTGTCTAGCTCACAAATTACAAGAATTGCTCAGTTGTTCATGCGGCCAGATTCCCAACCTCAGCAGCCTCCTCCTTTCCTGCATGTATGGTTCAATGACATAGGCAAACTCCTAGTGAACATGATGTCCTACATCTTGGGGTACAACACTAGTGAATATGTGGATGAAACAATTTTGGTCATGCTATCTATGTTTGCCCCAGGAAGGCCTCCTGTTGTCTAGTATGACTATGCTACATTTATAGCCGACAAGATTCATGAACAGTTCATGAATTTGGAGAGAGAGAGGGTATTCAAATACACCTCCTATATATATCATTTGCTATTGTACAATCAGCCTGATAGCTTTCCTGTTTTCCTCAAGAAGTTAGATGCAAAGGGAAAGAGAAGATCTGTAATATTTGGTCATCAATCATTCACCATATCTTTTACTGTACATACACCTACTGTGAGTTTATTGATCTGTTCATCCACCCAGCCCTGTCTTTGCTGATGAGTTCTCCTCCTCCTAGACTCACAGATGAAATGAAGAAGATTCTCCAGCTCTCAAAGAACTATAGCATTGGAGATTGGTATTTTTACCAAGATCACACAGTAATCAGGGTATATGGCTGTGAGCTAGCCCCATACAGACTGCCCAAGTATGTCCCCATGAGGCTTTTTGCCTTGGAATACTTTCGGTAATTTGGCACTGCAGACATGGTTCACTTCCATAGCAAAAATAAGAAAGCACAGCTCAAAATTAAGCACCAACTAGGTCCATTCATTTTTAATAAGAGAGAGGAAGCTTGGGAAGAGGCAGATAAAATCCTAAAAAGTTTCCAGCTGAAAACAAGTTTCTACTGGGCACAATATGACCCCAACCACTTCATAAGCCTTAGGACAATCAAATACAGGCTTGCTAACTATGACCACTTTAGCATTCCACAAATTGAAACATATGCTAACCAAGAAGAGTGGGTAGAAGGTACATTAGTTGAAGATTATTCTGCAGAGGAATTAACACAAAAAGAAATTAAGGGGCTTGAAAAAGCAGTTGACCTAGAGTATGTTGGACAGGTATTTTCCTCAGCCCCTGGGCATCTTGGAGAAAGCGCCTCCTCTTCCACCGTTCCCCAGCAATCTGCCCAAGCAGTTGTCCAAGCAACAGCCACAGCTAAAGGGAAAGAAATGCATCAAGAAGAGCAACTCCCCAATGTGGAGCAACAAGAAGAAATGGTTGATCAACCTGCTTCTACAGATCAACAAGCTCAAGGTAAAGCCCTTCCAATGCAGGAAAGAACAGTTGAAATCCCAATATTGCAAACACCAGCCAATAAAGAAAGGATTAAGAAAAGGGATAGGCAAGAGGAAACTCCTCTAACAGCCTCAACAGATCAACCAGGGGAAAAGCGACAGAGGCTAAATCCCTTCTCTGAGGAGGAAATTCCTGAAAGACCAACTGAGACTATGCTTCCTCCTAGCATCGAAACATCGGCCAGCTCCTTGCAGCAGGAGCAAGAAATGCAACAAGGGGCAGAAGTAAGTTCTTCAAGGCAGTGGACCAAGTCAGACTCTAGTATCAAGAAGCAGTTCACAGACATCAAGGCAAGAAATGAGCCACTTAGATACCAGCTCTACAATCAACTCTTAAGGATGGCACCAACTAATCAGCAGAGGCTAATGTCAGCCTATGATATTCAAGAAGGAAAAATGACTCTTAGTCATTTTAGGCCTACTATGCAGCAACCTCAATCAGCTGCTGACTATATTAGAACCAATTTGGAGGTTTTTGCTAAAGACATCCACCCCATGGATCAGATTGAGCTGCATAAGCAAACTGGGGAGATGGTGTACTCTACCTTGGCTGACAAAACTTTATTGGCACACAGGTTACAAAATTCTCTACATAATACTGCTGCTCAGTTAGAGTTGGAAAAGGCATCATCTCAGGCCAAGGACAACAGAATTAAGTCCTTGGAAGAAATCATCATAGAGCTGGGACACGATCCCAATGACCCTAAAGGTGTGCAGGCCTTAATGAAGAAAAAAGATGAGGATATAGCAACCCTGAGAAAGCAAATCAAGCTACCAGCTACCCTTCACCCTCAAACTGAAGGTGTTGCACAGCAAAAGAAGGATCAGGATGTGGTTGCTCTACTCTTGACCTTACATAAGAGATTGGTGGAAACAGAGGGTGCCTTGGAGGTAGCATTAAAAGCAAAACAAGGAGAATTACCAACTCAGCCAGCACAGACATCTACAGCCATTGAAGATGTGCCTCTTGTAACTACTTCAGCAGGTCCTCCCACTGGACAAACATCAGAGGCAGGCCCTTCAGGCTCAGCACCAGCTCTAGAAGTGACAGCAAAAACAACAACATCAGAGCAGACACCTAGCCTTAACATGCAAAATATGATGAAAGAACTAGAAGCTCTTGAAGCACAGATGGCAGAACTAAAGGAGGCTAAAGAAAAATTGGCAAGGCTTGAAGAAAAATATGAGAAGTCAAAGCAGAATGTAGCTGAGAAGACAAGAGAGGTAAGAGCTCTTGAAAAAAGGATAAAGGAACTAGAAAAGGATCTTACTCTTGATAAAGCTATAATTGAAGTCAAGAAAATCCTATGGGCCAAAATTGGTCAGTCCATCATAGACCAATGGCAATCCATTGAGACCATTCATGAGCAAATATATCTCATAAACAGGGCTCAATTTGAAAATCAAAAAGCCAGGGCATCTTTAGGGAGTATGCCTGAGCTAGCCAACAGAATGATCCAAGTCCTCAACAATCGTACTGGCCCTTAGCTAGCAGAAAAGGGTATCAGAAACAAGACAGATACCATCCTACTAATAAAGAGGGTGTTAACCTTGAGGAATTATGTGCAGGCATTGGACAGAAAGTGCCAAGAAATGCAAACAGAGGCAAATGAGTTTATTGCCAAAATTACAGCATTACATAACAGGGGGCTTCCCAGCTTGGTAACCAGAGAAGGAAGGTTATTATCACATGAACATTATGCCAAGAGGGTCAAAAATTATGCAAAACATCAAATCACAACATCCTCAAGCACCTCAGAGGAAACAGGGCCCCCATCTGGGCAGAGTCTTTATGATAAGCTGGAGAATTTATTTTATATTGAGCATGAAATCAGACATCTTTTTGAAGTGCCACCAAATTATTATAAATACACTGAAGCTGATGAGACTTTAATCAAAATACGGAGACACCAATTCCCTACAGAAGATTGGTGGAGAGGCATGATAGAAACATTACTTTGATAAATCAAATTTGTTTATAAAAAAGTCCTTTGGGTCAGTCATAAATCAGCATTTTCAAATGACTCATATGTCTAGTCTACTTGGAATGGCAAGGGAAAAGGGCAACTCAATGACAAGGATGGTGACTAGGCACAATGGATGAGTACAAATGATGTGACTAAAGCAGCAACGTCATGGCAAAGCAGCAAAAAAGCAAAGACTCCCGAAATGAATGCAAATCAGTTGGCCGACCCAGTTGGTTCCAAAGTCAAAAGATCTCTGACAAAATAAACAGCTGTTTATTAATCTTTTCAATAGCAATAACTTTTGTATCTACTAATCTTAAGGAGTTGGTAAGGAAATTTATGAGTTAATGACTCATCTTTCAGATATTTTGGATCCACCTTGTGTATATATATCCCCTTGCTGAACACATTTGGGGTTGTTGATTTTCCTTCTGAGGAGCTACGCTGTAAATTTCAGACTTTGAATACAAGAAGCTGATGGAGTTATTGAGTTCTGCATTGTTTTGATGTGTTGTGATGACATTGCTTGCTGCTGTAGAATTCCTGCATTATTTCATGATACAATAAGTTTTCTGAACCGTGTTCTTATGTTTTATTCGCTCACAAAATCCGCATATGTTGTATGTTTCTTGGTCTTAGCATTAGAGAAGAAGAATAGTTCAGGATTTGTTTATTAAACACCCTAAGCTCAATCTTTACTGCTAATTATGTTTTCTTCAGACTTGGTTATGAATGTGAAACTCTTAATTGCTCACATTTACACTGAATCTTTCATGGTAAGTACTGTTTAGGAACTTTGAGTGGCTCCTGAATAATATTTTACTTTTCCATTTCACCAGCATAGTGAAAGAATCTTAACTATTTTTCACTAATTGATTGCATCTCATTCTTCTCAAAATCAAAGGTTTGTTTCATGAATGCCTATCTGGCTCTGTAGTATCATCATTCTCACCAAATACCTTAAGCAACACATGACCACTGACTCCAATGCCCAATGGAATAAACTCTCTGAACATTGCATGCCCCTCTATTAGAAGATATCACCCAACCAAACTTCAAACAAATTCAGTACATCAAAGCTAGCCTAAAATCCCTTAAAACAAAGCTAAATCCTAAAAGAGAGAGCCCTCTCTGATTACAGGTGGGCTAGAACCTGTAGTCCAAAGATTGGTTTGTGGTTACCTCGGTCGTATTCCCTTAGGAGTCAAAGGGAACAACCTGAGTGATAACATAATTGGCGACTCCACTAGGGAAGAACAAATTTTCCAACTGCTGCCTACTCCTTAATGTTGTAGATAAAGTCTGAATGACAGCCAGAAAGCCTTGGAAACTGCTTTTGCCTACTATTTGCAGGAGTATATAAAAGTTGCTTCAGTCAATCTTTATTCAGTCTTAAGTTCTATACAGCTGTTTCAAAATTTGATCAGTTCCTTGCTAGTTCTATAAGCATTTCTAGAATATACCATAAAGCATCTGGAAGCTGGCTCCCAAAAAGAGTTCTCGCTATACAAGGTCCAACCCAGACCCAAATCCCCCTGCTGCTTTTGAAAATCCGAATTTAATCCCAAAGATCCTTAGGAAGCAAGAGGAGAGAGAAGATTTTGTTGATAATACCCCTGAGATAGTTCACCCAAGCGGTGTTCCAACTCCTGTCAAGGTTTTATTCCATTCATCCCCTGCTTCCCCTAGTTCATCATCCACATCTCAAAGCACCCCTTTTACACCGCCATTCACTGCACATACTACAACTACCACTGCCGCTGTTACTGCTATTCCAGTTACTCCTATTATCCCCGTTGTCCCAGTTGGCCCATTTATCCCTGTTGTTCCACTTGTCCCTGTGAATATGGCCAATAGATATGCACCCCTCCAACTACCTGCCAATCCTGGGGCCTTGCCTCAAGATTACCAATCTAAGATCACTTTTTTTGACAGTACTGGATCTTGCACAGCCCTGCAGCATACAAAGAAGATGCAAGATTACTTTGAAAACTATGAGATAGATGATGATAGCGTGAGAATGAGAATTTTTGTTCAAAGTTTAACAGGTGATGTAAGAACTTGGTTCAGATCACTTGCTGCAAATTCCATAACCACTCCTGATGAGCTTTACCAATCCTTTACCAACAGATGGGAGAAAAAGAAAGACCCTCTGCACATACTAGCTGAATATGACACAATTAAAAGAGGCCCACAAGAGACTGTTTTGGAGTATTGTACAAGATTCAATAATGTCTATAATGCAATACCACAGAATTTGAGGCCTCCACCTGACCTTGCCTTATATAAATTCCCTGATGGATTCGACCCGGATATGGCATACCAGTTAAAGGAAAGGGTGACTCAAACCCTTGCAGACATGCAAAATGTTGTTGTTAGTGTAGAAGCAAATCTAATTGCTAAAAGAAACAGAGCTAGAATGGAAAGAAGAACCACCTTTAAGGAAGAACCCTCAGCCTTAGAGCAAAAGCTGGATGCTATTATCAGTGGCATGCAAAGGCTGGGGGACAGAGTAGAAAGTGTTGAGAGAAGAGCTTCATGGGAAGGACAATAGTCCAATACCACAAGGAATCCAAATTTCAGGAAAACCCAGAACACAAATGCTGGAAGGGCTGGCTCAGATCAAGACATAAGACCTCCTTTCCAAGAAAACTTCACTGAAGCATCAACATCAAATGAGCCAATAGATGACACTCACATCAACTTGATGGGCTTAAATGATGAGCAACAGGTTTTTCTAACCCAAGAAGACCAGGAAGAGAGTGATATCAATCAATTCCAAACCAAATCCAGGGAGTCATTCGACTTCAAAGAAGGCTATGACACAGTTGTCTATGAGGTCCATAAGCAATATAAGTTAAGGAGTAGGACCATAGATGTCCCTAAACTGGCCAAAACAAAGGATACCAAATAGCCCAAGATGATAAAGAAGAAGGCTATCCTCATACAACCAGTTGACAAAACAAATCCAGACCCAAAAGAAGTAATAGTAGAGGATGTCACTGAGACATACCCCTCAAAAAACCAGCCATGGGTAACATCTTCTTCAGAGAATAATCCAAATAACACTCCTCAAAAGGTCTCCAAAACAGAAACACTCCAACATGAAACTGAGAATCAAGACAACGTTACTAAAAATGTGGTTGAGAAAGAAAAGCCTGTCAGTCATAATACCAAAATTCAATTTGAAAAGCCTTTTGACCTCGAGGCAGAGATTGCAAAATTGAAGATAGCCATCCCTCTCTCTGAACTTGCTAAACATGATGTATATAAACAGCAAATCAAAAAGTCCCTTCAAATACCTGAGAATAGGGATGATGTTAACGTACTGGATGACACACCTGAGTTACTTTTTGGTCCAGAAGTTGATGGAAAAACAGTAAATACAGGTGTTTTACCCTTTTATGTCAGTCTACATATCCATGATAAGATATTACACAATGCAATGTTTGACTCAGGAGCCTCACACAACCTCATGCCCAAATCTGTAATGGAGAAACTAAACTTAGACATCACAAGACCTTACAAGGACCTATTTTCATTTGATTCTAGCCAGGTCAAATGTTTGGGCCTAATCAAAGATTTGTGTGTTTCCCTAGTTCAATACCCAAATAAAACTATCCTGATGGATGTGGTGGTAGCTGATATCCCACCTAAATATGGGATGCTGTTATCAAGATCCTGGGGAGCCAAACTCCAGGGGTCCCTCCAATTAGACATGTCCTATGCTACTATTTCAGTCTTTGGGCAACCAAAGAGACTGTATAGAGAGACATTGATGAAATATGTGGTGAGCAGCGAGCAAAAACCCCAAAATTTTCCTATTTATGCAATCCATTCTGACATGGATTCTTTCATCCTGTTCAATGATGATGCATCCCCTATAGCTGATGATAAACCTTTGGCCCTGGAACAAGAAACACACACAATTGAGCAGTCAGTTGTCCAAAACCTTGAAACCATGCAGTCAACTGATGAAACTGCCTTAGAAGATAAATCATATGAAAAACAAGAATCTCAACTGTCCATCTCAAATTCAACTGAATCTCCTAACACTGTCCAAGATCAAGGCATCCTCTAGTACCTTGAGTTTGATGGGTCAGTTAACAAATTAGGAGCAGGAGCAGGAGTGTGGGTCCACAATAGGCAAAGCAATCATGCACAGGGTCGTGCCTATAGGCTAAATTTCAGATGCACTAACAACATGGCAGAATATGAAGCTCTCCTACTAGGGCTTAAATTAATCAAATCATTACAAGCCACAAGAGTGTCAATTCTGGGAGATTCTGACCTTATTATTCAGCAAATGAAAGGTAGTTTTGTCACTAATGATAATAGATTGAGAGCATACAGATCTGCTGCCACTGAAATACTCAACACTTTCACTGAATGCCAACTTACCAAGATATCTAGAACCCATAACCTCCATGCACATAGTCTAGCTACTTTTGCTAGCACTTGTAAATTGCCCTTTGAGCCCAATCACTGTTTCAGAGCTGAAATAAGGCACAGACCTGCTATCCCAAACAATGTCAAGTACTGGCAAGTCTTTGAAAATGATGCACAAATAAATAACTTCCTGACTTTACAGCAAGAATTTTCAGGTTTAAATATTGATGCTGATGCTATGGATGACCCACAACAGAAAATGAACTAGAACCAACAATTCATATCAGCTGAAACAACAAGTCAAATGCTGAGCCCCATGACCTTTGATAATAAGAATGTGCAAGAGCTTAAACAAATCAACCTTAACGAAATAGCTGAAGCAGAGGCTGAAGTTATTGAATTGAAAGACAATTTCCTACCTACAGGCCTGACTCCTTTAGAAGACATTTTTGACTCGAATGATATTCCTAGAAAACCAAAGATGCAACCCCTAAATGCTGCCATTGAAGACTGCAATATTGGGACAGTTGAAAAACCCAAGATAATAAAACTGTCTAGGTCTTTGCCTTCCGATCAGAAACCAAAGTATGTTGACCTCTTTAAAGAGTTTCAAGATGTTTTTGCATGGAGTTATGAGGACCTAAAGTCCTATGATACTTCTGTCATTCAACATACTATTCCTCTCAAACCAAATCAAAAGCCTTTCAAGCAGAAACTAAGGAGAATTAACCCAATTCTTCTCCCTTTAATTGAGAAGGAAGTACAGAAAATGTTTGAAGTAGGGATTATAGCACCCATTAGATTTTCAGAATGGGTTTCCAATCTTGTTCCTACAAGAAAAAAATCAGGTGAGATTAGGTTTTGTGTTGATTTGATAAATTTGAATCAAGTATCCCTTAAAGACCACTACCCCCTACCCAAGATGGATCACATCCTACAAAGAGTGGTGGGAGCTTCAAGAATTCCATTAGTTGATGGGTTTTCAGGCTTCAATCAAATCCTGGTTCACCCTGATGATCAGGATAAAACAACATTCACAACCATGGGGAACATTTAAATATGTTAAAATGCCTTTCAGACTGAAGAACGCAGGGGCTACCTTTCAGAGAGAAATGGATATTGCTTTTGCCAAGGAAATACATGATTTCCTAGTTGTTTACCTTGATGACCTCACCCCTTTTTCAAAGTCAGACCTAGAACACCTTAGACACCTAAGGCAAATATTTATGACATGTAGGAAATATGGTATTTCCTTAAATCCCAAGAAGTCTCTGTTTGGCCTAGAGGAGGGTAAGTTGCTAGGCCATATTATTTCAAAAGAGGGTATTAGAATTGATCCGGACATAATTCAAGCCATTCTACAAGTTCCCCATCTGAGAAACATTAAGGAATTGCAAGCCTTTTTGGGAAAGATCAACTTTTTAAGAAGATTTATCCCAAACCTAGCAGAACTGATAAGGTTACTAAACAACATGTTAAAAAAAGATTCTAAAGTAAAATGGACACTGGAGGCCAAACAGGCCTTTGAAGGCATTAAAACTGCCTTGACTCAAACACCAGCGCTGACAAGCCCCCAATTTGACAGAGATTTCATTATTTTCTCCTTTGCCTCCCAACATACTATTGCTGCTATTTTATTGCAGAAGGATGATCAAGGTAGTGAGAAACCAATTTCCTTTTTCAGCAGAGCACTTAGAGATGCACCCTTGAAATATCAGATCATGGAAAAGTAGGCCTATGCCCTGGTTAAGGCCATCAAAGACTTTAGGATTTACATTCTATACTCTCATGTGATTGCCTATGTGCCAAATGCCATTGTGAAAGACATATTGACTCAAGAAGGGTTAGAAGGCAAAAGAGGTAAGTGGATTGCTAGCATTCTTGAGTATGATATTGAGATAAAACCCACTAAGCTGATAAAAGGGCAAGGTTTGGCTAAACTAATGTCCGAAACAAATTTTCAGGCCCTAGACATAAATGAACTGGACAATGAACCGGAGCTGGCGACTCCACAAATCAATGTAGCCTTCTTACAATCCCCTTGGTATGCTGATATTTGTTTTATACTGCAAAACCTGTGTGCTCCCCCAGGATTGTCCAGAACTAAAAGCAGATTTTTAAAGATGAAAGCTTCAAAATTTTGTGTTGCAGATGGTGCCTTGTTTTGGAAAAATCATGAAGGCATACTGCTTAATTGTTTAACTGTGAATGACACTGACAATGTTATGAAAGAATTTCATGCAGGGGACTGTGGAGGGCATTTGTATTGGAAATCCACTGTGGACAAGATATTAAGGGCTGGGTACTATTGGCCTACTCTCTTTGCAGATGTTAAGAAATTTGTTATTTCATGTCACAAGTGTCAGGTCTTTGAAGGCAAAAGGAAATTATTGCCACTACCCCTCAAGCCTATTTCTACAGAGAAGCCTTTTCAACAATGGGGCTTAGATTTCATTGGAGAAATTCACCCATCATCTTCAGGCCAGCATAAGTGGATTCTGACAGCTACAGACTATTTTACCAAGTGGATTGAGGCTATCCCATGTAGGCAAGAAAATGATTCTACCATCATTTAGTTCCTTGAAACAAATATCTTATCCAGATTTGGCTGCCCTAAAAAGATGATCACAGACAATGCTGCTGCTTTCAGATCCAAGAAAATGATCAATTTTTGCCATAAGTTGCATATTACCTTAGGTCACTCCATGGCCTACTATCCTCAAGGTAACGGTCTTGCAGAATCATCTAATAAGAGCCTCATTAACATCATCAAGAAAATATTAGAGGAGAACAAGAAAAATTGGCACAAAAAACTTGTAAATGCTTTATGGGCAGACAGGTTGACAACCAAAAGATCTATTGGAACAAGCCCGTATGAGTTGGTTTATGGAATGGAGGCCAAGTTTCCTTCATCCCTGGGAGTACCTGTTATCAAGTTATTACAAGAAGTCCAGGCTGAACCCAATGATATCCAAAGAAGAATAAACCAAACTATCCATTTACAGCAGACCAGAGAGCAAGTATACAACAGAGTTCAGATTTTGCAAGAAAAGCTCAAGAAAATCTTTGACAAAAGAACCAAAGTAGAAGATTTCTTCATAGCAATAAAGTTATTAAATGGTATTCAAGAAGAGAAGACAAAGGAGAGCATGGCAAGTTTGATTTCCTTTGGAGAGGACCCTTTGTTATTCAAGCAGTGCAAGGAAACAACACATATTTCTTAAAGAATCTAGATGGCACTGAGGCCGAAGAGGGCCCTGTTAATGGCCGAATGCTAAAGCACTATTTTGATTACTTCCCATGAATATAACCTAGCATTGCCTTGTACATTACTAGTTTGTTTTTAGCAGTTTATTTTCAGCAGTTAAATAAGGACCCAGCATAACAAATTTTGAAAAGGATCAAAGGAAAATGCTCTACTTCAGATCTTTGTGTTGCCCTGCAAAGTTCCAGTTTTGGCCATCAAGAAAGGGAAGCTCTATATTCCAGTAAAAATAAAGGACCAAGGCATTCTGACCTGCTGTTCTTGGCCTTTCATAATAAAAAGCCATCCCCAAGTGGAGCCACTATTAACCTCCTATACCAATAGGTTTCATGTTTCATGATTGGCATGGGAAGTTCCAAATATGTTCAGCTTTGATGCTGCAAAGGCTTCATATTTGTGCACAAACACATTCCTAAATGGTTTTGGTACTCTTCCTCTTGTTAAATGGGTGATCCAACAGTTTAATCTGGATCATGCCATGTTTAAATTGATGTTGTAGAATAGAGAAAGAAAATCTGTCCAAATAGTTTAAGCTTGGCAGATTAGTAGTTAGGTAGAGAATGAAAGCGCCCAACTGTTTAATCTCGGCCCTTGGAAGTAATAAGGGTAGTTTAGATAGCAAGTCATTTGAAAAGGAAAAAGAAAAAGAAAAAGAGCAAATGAGGGTTTGCAAGTCTAAGTGCACCCTCCCTGAAGTAACAAAAAATGCTAGGAATGTTAAGATGGGTAGGTAGCCAGGAGTTGCAGAAGCCTGATTCTCTTCAGTTTTGGCCTTGATCAAGAAGGCACATATTGGCACTCGCAGAGGTATCTATGCAACATTTTGATGACAAAATATGGAAGCATGTCTAACTTCCCCTTTTTCCCCAGAAAATCTCTTTCTAACATCCCTCCAATGGACCTTGGGATTTTCCCAACAAGCCCTAGCATCATTTTATCTTTTGTGAAATATTAAGCCAATGTGTTGGTTTCCATCACACAAGAAAGCCACATTTCTTGTGCAAAATCATTTCCCACTCTCATCTGCTTCTAAATCTAAGTTTACTCTTTACACTTAACTCTTTGTTCCTCTTTCACATCTCAGATTCATATTGACTTCTAACCTTATGATATAGCTCCCTAAGTGTTCCCCTCCCCCTACTATTATAGCATTTTATGAAAAAACCCAAAAAATATGTACATACCCCCCCCCCTTGGGCATTATAGCCATATATTCTAAAGTTCGGAAAGTGTGACAAAATCAAGGACTCAGGTATATAGTTGTCCATATTATGTTTGGGATTTAAATTGACATCTGGTTAATTTAATAACCCTCACCCGCTATACACTTTATAATGTCATTTCCCTCTTTTCCGCATCATTTGTATAAAATTCCCGCAAACCCACATTTACTGTTTAACAAAGGTTTCATTTCGACGCGCTTCACCAAATAATATTTTTAAATGGGCGGGTCCCCCTGTTATCGCGCTGGCAGCTTGTCCTCCCGTCCATCATCGGATCTAGGCCCTCCCATCCGACGGTTCTCAGGAATTTCGGAACCCCTCCACCATCCATCCTTTACCTCTCGAAATTGTCAGTGAGATGACGTTGTCCCAGGGACGCGTGTCCGCTTTCTATTGCGTCGGGCGGCCACTAACAATTACCAGCCCCGTACTAAAGGTGGTCCGATAAAACCGCTTACCACCATTTGTTACCGCGGCTACGTCCTCGCTCACGTCAGCAACTACGTCAAATGGCATTTCATCGATAATCCGACATGGGCACCGCGTCATCTATCCAAGTCAGCCGACTCATGCATCGCCACGTCATCCCGCCGTACCCGGGCCTGACCAGTGACATCATGCTGACATCATTCACGAAAAAGGCGCCAAATCCCATTTTTTTTCATATTTTCGCACAAAATAATTGTTTTATGAATTTATATTGGTCAATTGCTGTACTCCCTTGCATGTTGTTTTACGTCGTTTGTCTGCCAATTGCAAAATTCAATCCCTGAGCTGCTGCCGCTACAAATTCATCAACTTTCAACACCCTCAGCCTCACAATTACCAGGTATTTACTGATTTCCTCTTCGTACCCTGGTCTTCCAAGTTTTCTGCATTAAAAAAGCATAATAACTGGTCAAAATTCCTGAGTGCTAAGACCCTCTATCTGCTAATTCAACCCCAAGTTTATCTGAAGGAGGTCCCAGGTTCAAATTTCGCTGAATTCCCACAGCTTCTTCCGCATTTCCAACTCAAAACCGTTGTCAAACATATTCTACTATGGAAAGCAGCGCGCTGTCTTACCATTGACTCTTTCCACTTCTTTCACCAGCAACTTCCCTCTGTCCACCCAATTCACCCTTTTCCTCTCTGTAAATCACTTCACCCCTCATAAACCACCGTTCAGTGCTACTTTTGCTGAAACCCAAGCACAATCCATTTCTAAGTCATAATCAAACAATGGAGACTCCTGTGGTTCTAAACGTTGCCCCTCTAAATGCCCCACATAAGAGTTTGGAGTGGTTATCCCTGGCTGACAGGGATTACCAGATGGTTGAAGTAATTGAATTATCAAGCAGATATCATGTTCCAGTTATTACTGAGATAAGAGCAAGACATAGAAATGGTACTGACATCTTGGGAATCTGGAAGTCCCACTTACCAGTCTATTATCTCCCTCAGGTGAATGTTTTCCCTGATTTGATTCACCAATGATGTGCAAATTATGATCCCAATCAAAGGGATGTTCTGAGTCCTTTAGGCTCTATATTATTCCATATCAGTCTTGAAGCCATCGACCAAATGCTACAATTTCATTCAGCAAAGCCACTAACTTCTCTTTCTATGCAACTTTTGCTGGAGCAAGGTGCCAAGCTGTCTAGCTCACAAATTACAAGAATTGTTCAGTTGTTCATGCGGCCAGATTCCCAACCTTAGCAGCCTCCTCCTTTCCCGCATGTATGGTTCAATGACATAGGAAAACTCCTAGTGAACATGATGTCCTACATCTTGGGGTACAACACTAGTGAATATGTGGATGAAACAATTTTGGTCATGCTATCTATGTTTGCCCTAGGAAGGCCTCCTGCTGTCCAGTATGACTATGCTACATTTATAGCCGACAAGATTCATGAACAGTTCATGAATTTGGAGAGAGAGAGGGTATTCAAATACACCTCCTATATATATTGTTTGCTATTGTACAATCAGCCTGATAGCTTTCCTGTTTTCCTCAAGAAGTTAGATGCAAAGGGAAACAGAAGATCTGTAATATTCTGGTCATCAATCATTCACCATATCTTTTACTCTCCATACACCTACTGTGAGTTTATTGATCTGTTCATCCACCCAGCCTTGTCTTTGCTGATGAGTTCTCCTCCTCCTAGACTCACAGATGAAATGCAGAAGATTCTCCAGCTCTCAAAGAACTATAGCATTGGAGATTGGTATTTTTACCAAGATCACACAGTAATCAGGGTATATGGCTGTGAGCTAGCCCCATACAGACTGCCCAAGTATGTCCCCATGAGGCTTTTTGCCTTGGAATACTTTCGGCAATTTGGCAATGCAGACATGGTTCACTTCCATAGCAAAAATAAGAAAGCACAGCTCAAAATTAAGCACCAACTAGGTCCATTCATTTTTAATAAGAGAGAGGAAGCTTGGGAAGAGGCAGATAAAATCCTAAAAAGTTTCCAGCTGAAAACAAGTTTCTACTGGGCACCATATGACCCCAACCACTTCATAAGCCTTAGGAGAATCAAATACAGGCTTGCTAGCTATGACCACTTTAGCATTCCACAAATTGAAAAATATGCTAACCAACAAGAGTGGGTAGAAGGTACATTAGTTGAAGATTATTCTGCAGAGGAATTAACACAAAAAGCAATTAAGGGGCTTGAAAAAGCAGTTGACCTAGAGTATGTTGGACAGGTATTTTCCTCAGCCCCTGGGCATCTTGGAGAAAGCGCCTCCTCTTCCACCATTCCCTAGCAATCTGCCCAAGCAGTTGTCCAAGCAATAGCCACAACTAAAGGGAAAGAAATGCATCAAGAAGAGCAACTCCCCAATGTGGAGCAACAAGAAGAAATGGCTGATCAACCTGCTTCTACAGATGAGCAAGCTCAAGGGAAAGCCCCTCCAATGCAGGAAACAACAGTTGAAATCCCAATATTGCAAACACCAGCCAATGAAGAAAGGATTAAGAAAAGGGATAGGCAAGAGAAAACTCCTCTAACAGCCTCAACAGATCAACCATGGGAAAAGCGACAGAGGCTAAATCCCTTCTCTGAGGAGGAAATGCCTGAAAGACCAACTAAGACTATGCTTCCTCCTAGCATCGAAACATCGGCCAGCTCCTTGCAGCAGGAGCAAGCAATGCAACAAGGGGCAAAATTAAGTTCTTCAAGGCAGCGGACCAAGTCAGACTCTAGTATCAAGAAGCAGTTCACAAACATCAAGGCAAGAAATGATCCACTTAGATACCAGCTCTACAATCAACTCTTAAGGATGGCACCAACTAATCAGCAGAGGCTAATGTCAGCCTATGATATTCAAGAAGGAAAAATGACTCTTAGTCATTTTAGGCCTACTATGCAGCAACCTCAAGTAGCTGCTGACTATATTAGAACCAATTTGGAGGTTTTTGCTAAAGACATCCGCCCCATGGATCAGATTGAGCTGCATAAGCAAACTGGGGAGATGGTGTACTCTACCTTAGTTGACAAAACTTTATTGGCACATAGGTTACAAAATTCTCTACATAATATTGCTGCTTAGTTAGAGTTGGAAAAGGCATCATCTCAGGCCAAGGACAACAGAATTAAGTCCTTGGAAGAAATCATCATAGAGCTGGGACACGATCCCAATGACCCTAAAGGTGTGCAGGCCTTAATGAAGAAAAAAGATGAGGATATAGCAGCCCTGAGAAAGCAAATCAAGCTACCAGCTACCCTTCACCCTCAAACTGAAGGTGTTGCACAGCAAAAGAAGGATCAGGATGTGGTTGCTCTACTCTTGACCTTACATAAGAGATTGGTGGAAACAGAGGGTGCCTTGGAGGTAGCATTAAAAGAAAAACAAGGAGAATTACCAACTCAGCCAGCATAAACATCTACAGCTATTGAAGATGTGCCTCTTGTAACTACTTCAGCAGATCCTCCCACTGGACAAACATTAGAGGCAGGCCCTTCAGGCTCAGCACCAGCTCCAGAAGTGACAGCACAGACAACAACATCAGAGCAGACACCTAGCATTAACATGCAAAATATGATGAAAGAACTAGAAGCTCTTGAAGCACAGATGGCAGAACTAAAGGAGGCTAAAGAAAAATTGGCAAGGCTTGAAGAAAAATATGAGAAGTCAAAGCAGAATGTAGCTGAGAAGACAAGAGAGGTAAGAGCTCTTGAAAAAAGGATAAAGGAACTAGAAAAGGAGCTTACTCTTGATAAAGCTATAATTGAAGTCAAGAAAATCCTATGGGCCAAAATTGGTCAGTCCATCACAGACCAATGGCAATCCATTGAGACCATTCATGAGCAAATAGATCTCATAAACAGGGCTCAATTTGAAAATCAAAAAGCCAGGGCATCTTTAGGGACTATTCCTGAGCTAGCCAACAGAATGATCCAAGTCCTCAACAATCGTACTGACCCTTAGCTAGGAGAAAAGGGTATCAAAAACAGGACAGATACCATCCTACTAATAAAGAGGGTGTTAACCTTGAGGAATTATGTGCAGGCATTGGACAGAAAGTGCCAAGAAATGCAAACAGAGGTAAATGAATTTATTGCCAAAATTACAGCATTACATAACAGGGGGCTTCCCAGCTTGGTAACCAGTGCAGGAAGGTTATTATCACATGAACATTATGCCAAGAGGGTCAACAATTATGCAAAAAATCAAATCACAGCATCCTCAAGCACCTCAAAGGAAACATGGCCCCCATCTGGGCAGAGTCTTTATGATAAGCTGGAGAATTTATTTTATATTGAGCATGAAATCAGACATCTTTTTGAAGTGCCACCAAATTATTATAAATACATTGAAGCTGATGAGACTTTAATCAAAATACAGAGACACCAATTGCCTACAGAAGATTGGTGGAGAGGCATGATAGAAACATTACTCTGATAAATCAAATTTGTTTATAAAAAAGTCCTTTGGATCAGTCATAAATCAGCATTTTCAAATGACTCATATGTCTAGTCTACCTGGAATGGCAAGGGAAAAGGGCAACTGAATGACAAGGATGGTGACTAGGCACAATGGATGAGTACAAATGATGTGACTAAAGCAGCAGCGTCGTGGCAAAGCAGCAAAAAAGCAAAGACTCCCAAAATGAATGCAAATCAGTCGGCCGGCCCAGTTGGTTCCAAAGTCAAAAGATCTCTGACAAAATAAACAGCTGTTTATTAATCTTTTCAATAGCAATAACTTTTGTATCTACTAATCTTAAGGAGTTGGTAAGGAAAGTTATGAGTTAATGACTCATCTTTCAGATATTTTGGATCCACCTTTTGTATATATATCCCCTTGCTGAACGCATTTGGGGTTGTTGATTTTCCTTCTGAGGAGCTACGCTGTAAATTTCAGACTTTGAATACAAGAAGCTGATGGAGTTCTTGAGTTCTGCGTTGTTTTGATGTGTTGTGATGAGATTGCTTGCTGCTGCAGAATTCCTGCGTTATTTCATGATATAATAAGTTTTCTGAACCGTTTTCTTATGTTTTCTTTGCTCACAAAATCCGCATATGCTGTATGTTTCTTGGTCTTAGCATTAGAGAAGAAGAATAGTTCAGGATTTGTTTGTTAAACACCCTAAGCTCAATCTTTACTGCTAATTATGTTTTCTTCAGACTTGGTTATGAATGTGAAACTCTTAATTGCTCACATTTATACTGAATCTTTCATGGTAAGTATTGTTTAGGAACTTTGAGTGGCTCCTGAATAATATTTTACTTTTCCATTTCACCAGCATAGTGAAAGAATCTTAACTGTTTTTCACTGACTGATTGCATCTCATTCTTCTCAAAATCAAAGGTTTGTTTCATGAATGCCTATCTGGCTCTGCAGTATCATCATTCTCACCAAATACCTTAAGCAACACATGACCACTGACTCCAATGCCCAACGGAATAAACTCTCTGCTTGCCCCTCTATTAGAAGATATCACCCAACCAAATTTCAAACAAATTCAATACATCAAAGCTAGCCTAAAATCCGTTAAAACAAAGCTAAATCCTAAAAGAGAGAGCCCTCTCTGATTACAGGTGGGCTAGAACCTGTAGTCCAAATATTGGTTTGTGTTTACCTCGGCCGTATTCCCTTAGGAGTCAAAGGGAACAACCTGAGTGATAACATACTCCACATAACTTCTTCCATTGATAAATTGTGCGAAGTGATTAATATTAAGTGGCTTTGACCATTTAAAATTCATTAATTGTGCAGAAATAAGTTTTGCGGGAGAACTATGTGGAGGGGAAGTGCATGCGGGGGTGTGGAACTTTGCAATAGAAAGATTGTATTTGTTTGTTATTACGCAGACTCATTCGCCGGAACAAACCACAAACCAAAAGGTCAAACATTTTTCAAGATTTTGTAACATAATTTTAACAAGTAACATCTCCATAGTTGCATTGGCCAAGTGTTCATCATGCATAATTTTTACATGCATGTTGCCAATGCACATTCGATTAGTTCTCAAGGGGGCTAGTTATGAATGTTTTTTCCAAAAGTTCTTGAAATAAATATTCTATTTTTTTATTTATTACTATGTGTTTTGCTCATTAGTGTAAGAATCATGCACAAAAGTTGTCGTCAAAAATAGGGACAAATTTTACAATATGTATGTTAGCACCTAAATCTACCCTAGGTTGAAGGGAGGCAAAATTCAGGGTAACCACAAACCCTGCTCAGTCTGGTAGCTAGCCCTACCAGAACAGGAGAGGGCTCTCTCCGAGTCACGCTCAGTGAATGGATAAATGACATGGTCTGAGATGACTTACAGTGAAATATTTATCTTAGGCTAGTAAGTGAATATGGATACAAGAAACAATTTTTATGAATGACTGAGCTTCTGGGATGTTATGGGACCAATGGATAGCAATGAACAGAGAATTTAATACAAAGGCACAGATTACTCCATGAGGCAAGATAGGAGGAAAGTGTAGCAATTTAGTTTGAAATAACGCGGAATGGAGAGATTGATCAGGAGAGTGAAAAGGGCATAAGTACATGAATCCTTTTCAAAAGAATAAGAACACTGAACATGAAATTTTCCCACAAGAAGAGCAATAAAATTGAATTCTACGTTGTCTAACTCAGAAAATTTCACTGGAAATGAATATGAATTGAACTATGAACATCAAAAAATACATATGAAACATAAGAGACACATTTACTACACTCACAACCACATGAATCTCATGAAATAGAGCCGTTGCCTTTCATTAATTATCTGTCAAAAATATACAGTGAAGAAACAGAGTTTCTTTCCCCATAGTCTCCTAGAAGTTATAAGCCAACCAACCCTTTGCAAATAGTTTGCATACAATATATAGAATGTGCCATGAAGAGATAGAATGCCCAAGGGTTGGGGAGTTACTCGAATCATTACTAAATGGAGGTGAAGAGCCAACCATCAGCTATAGGTGCAGCGTTACAAACATGACAAATGGCTTGGGTGACCGTTTGCCTTCCTTCACCACTTGGATAGAAGCCAATCTGGAGAGAAAATACTTTAAATGCCACCTTAGGTTCCAAAAAAAACTGAAATGTAGATGAGCAGGCCCACTTGGAGAAGTCGCGAATCGAAATTTCGCGAAACGGAGGTAAAATTGGGCTTTTTTCCTATATGCATCGTGCCCTTTTTTGTGTGTGTCACGCCACTTTGGAGCCTATTTTGAGGTACTTGCAGAAGTCCAAAATGTGCTCAAGTGTGCCTGTTGGAAAGCCTGTCTTGTCTACTTTCCAACCCAAGTAGAATTTCTGAATTTGGTGCTCATTTGCCCCTCCAAATCTTCATTCTCCCAAGACTGCTTCCTGTGTGTCAAAATAGGGGTAGAGTGGTCCTTTTTTGGGTGTTTTTGACCTCCTTGAGACTCAGATCTTGCCCAAATTTCTTGTCCAAGCACTAGTAGTCGTGAATTTTCATGCTGAATCCAAAAATGCAAACCATTCTCCATTTGGAGCTCCCAATTTTTAGCGTCGCACGCACAGGGAGAAAAAACCTGTGTTTTGCCCAAAAATTTGTCATGTGACCAAAATTTCCCAAAATTTCTTGAAATTTGGGCTGGCGGTCCTCTATGAAATGATACACTATGCCAAGGATGCTTCAACCAAGATTTGAAGCCGATCTTTCTCTTTTGCCTCTTTTGCCTCTTTTGTTGCTTTGCTCAATTTTTCCTTCAAGCTCTTTATCCGGGCCCTTGCACTCATGTTTCGTGCCCTATAATGGAAAGACATGTGTCTCAGTAAGGCATGGTCCTTGTCGGCCTTGTCCAGCAGCCTCTCCAAGTGCATGTTAACTCTCTCTAGATTGGCCTCCCGATCCTCATTGATCTCTTGCTCCAATGACGTGAGCTCAACTCTTCTTCTTTGTGCAGCTTGGCGATGCTCACGAATGTTTTGTAGCTCCATGATCACCTGCTAATCCTCCAGCTGTTTGTTCCTCTACTCCAGGTATTTCATGTTCCACTTAGCCCTCTCCAAGTCAAGGGATAAGGCCTCAATCACTGATTGCTGCTCCTGGATGATCTCTCTAAGCTTTGCATTTGTCGGTTCTGTATCTGTCTCATCATCATGAAGGAGAATGAATTCTGTCTCTAGTTTACCTGATGGCTCACCTGAAGGCCCCTCATCATGCATTGGCTCCTTACCTCTGTTCTATTCCTGTGTCATCGATGTAGGAAGTGAGGCCCCTTCCACCCCGGGTGGAGATAACACTCGCTTTGCCGCTGCAAACAAATGTCTACTGCCTCTCTGATAGGTGATGAATACTAGCATAGTAGCGGTCTCATGGTGCTCATACTGATGAGAAGGACCACCTATCTCATGCTTTGCCTCTGACACTACCTATGGAGTGCTGAAGAAGTCACGGGAGATGAAGTCCTCCCAAGCAATGCCTTGCAATCCCAACTGATGATCCACCAAAATTCGGATAAGAACAGAGTGATAAACACTGTTAAGCTACTGCTAAGGGGTCTTATGCTGCATGAAATTTTTCATCCTCTTTATGTTCCCGCAAATGAAAAATGGGAGGTTCATCATCCGCACCATGGTAAAGTGCATGAGCAACCTGATGTGATAGGCATATAGGCGGGAGAACCTCCCCTCACAACTGAAGTATTTCATGATCAATTTCATCAGCGGAGCATACTCATCTTTCAAATATCTGAATGGGAAGACTCTTGTGAGATGCCTCAAACAACTGGCCTTAATGTGAGGCTCATAATGATGCCTATCCACATTCTTCTTCTTATGCCACTATTCTCCAACATTTGGTATGCCTGTTGCCACTGAGATAGTTTTGGGTGTCAATGTGAAGGTGACCCTGGCCAACATAGACTGACCTCCATGTAGGTGAAGCAAAAAAGACGGGCCAACTCATCATGAACTCTAACATTAGCCACCCTTTGAAAAAATTCAAAACATGCTAAGTGCTGGAAACATGACATAGCGAGAGGGCATGCCTACAATTCAGTGAGGGTGTTTGGCTCATCGCTAACATGTTTGCCACTCCTATGATGTGTCCTGGGAGCCTGTTCTCCTGAAGCTGTATCGATGTGAGTTTCCACCTCATACTCTGATGAACCCTCAGATGCAATGACTGTTGTTTATATAATGTACTTAGGCTGACCTTTGATGATGGTGAAGCTAGGTGTTGTTTTGTGATATCTGCCACCAAGGGGAACAATGAAGCAAAAGGAGTATTAGGAAGGGAGTAATGTGATGGGAATAGGGGTTATGGGGGGGAGTTTGTTTAGGGATATGTAGGGGGTTTGACAAGGTAGGGTTTGGGGTTTGTATTGACCAATAGGAGGAGGGGGAAGGGAATAGGGTTTGGTAGTGTTTTAGGGTAGTGATAATAGGAAAAATGGCATGAGGGAATAAGGAAAAATGGTAAGGAAGGAAAAATAGGACCTTGGCATCAACAACACAATTACACAACCCTAGCAAAAATGGCCCTTTGTGTTTTCTTGTGGTTGCTTTATGAGTTTTGTTGCATTTCAATCGTAGGCATACATCACTATATCATTTACATGATTTGAGGAACCATTGATGTTACACTGCCTACCTCTCGAGTTGATGGGCATCGACAAAAGATTTGAGGGAGTTTTGGCAAGTTTCTGGCCCTTTGTCTGTGTGCGCCATGCGCAAAACCTAGTGCGCTGCGCCCCGGGTGTGCACCATGCTAGTTAGAAAATTGCACTGCGGGCGGGCTCTGTGTGCGCCGCGCCCCAGTCTATATGTGCCGCGCGCTGAAAACCACCTCCAACTTTGCTCCAAAATGCACGATGCACACTCCACGACTTTGCAATGTTTTCCCTATGCCTTTGATTGCACAATGACTTTGATTTTTGATGTAAACTTGTGTATAAAGACTTGGAGGTCATGATTTAAATTTTTCTTTTTCAGAAACCCATTTTTCTAATGTCATGTTTTGCCACTTTTTCACTGACTTAAATCAACACTAATTTTCACTTTTCCTTTGAAATTTTGGCTCAAATGATGAAATTTTTGACACTTTTTGCGTGGATTGCATGATAGGGCATTTGGCCACGGAAACCATGACTGCGCCTGGAGAAATCAACTGTCAATCTCTTTGAAAATTTTATCACCAATGACACTGTTTGACTTTTCTTCAAAACAAAGTTTTGAAGAACAGTCGAAGTTTATCAATATGACGATGAAACTCTGTGAACCATTACTTTGTAAGGGCCTCTCTCTGGCTAGCATGGATTTACTGGACATATTAAAAGACCAAACTGATAAATCCCTAGACCTAATGATCGAAAATGACCTTTGTCCATTAAAGGACCAGACCTTGACTGTCATGGACTTTGGTGATTATTGACAAAAGACCAAAGCCAGCAGGAGCCAGACATGAGGGGAAATTACTAGCATGACCTTTTCCGTCAGATTATGGCATGCCCCTAGCAGAATGCAGCTGAGTGAATGGAGCGGGACACCTAAAAATGAAATGCATAAAGATTTTTGATCTCTGACGGAGGACTGACCAGACCGACTCTAACAATGTGTATCAGGTATGTTCTAGTTCATTTGTTTTTTTATTCTTAATTTTGTTCCTACAGAAGAGTTCGATGTGAATCGATGTGGATATGCATATGATATTAATATGTGTATTTTTTTTGTATGATGGATTTATTGTATGTAGATATATCATGTTCACTTTTCTTGTACATTGTTCATAAGGTGGTTATTGTGGAGCAATAGCTCATAGTGAATTATTTGTTTACTATACAAAAATATTGTACATATGAAATTATAAGGAAACATAATCTATTTCATTCAAACAATTTTTCATATGTTATAGGAGATTTCCTATTTGATACCGTGCGAACTCTATTTCATTTTAGATACACGTCAATAGAGTTACATGAAGGAATGATAATACATTTTAGGGATTTTTTACTTGAACTAAATACTTAATCGATATTATCTTATGAACATGAATTGAATATATATTCATTGATGCAAATGCATGGTATAAATAGCCTGAATGTTTACTTCGAAAGTATTACAAAATCAACATCAAATTCTATGGCTACAGAAGAATGAGGAATTTCGGGGGACATATTTTTTATACATTAGTTATTGAATTGGGAAAATTTTTTGATAAGGCTTTGGTAAAAAACAAAAATGAAAAGATGTTTTCATTTTAATTCAAATTTATGCAAATAAAGTTATGACATATTGTTCCATGATGAAAATCCAATTGCCAGACATTTTGAACCACTTTCGTGCAAAAAAAATGTTCAATAAGAACTCATGATGAACATATAATAAATATAACAATGTACAAACAAAACAACATAGATGGATGTGGATAGAGGAAACCATGAGCAAAAATATGTTTAAGATATTTTTTGGGTTCAAGAGTATTTATAGTGAATGTTTATTTGAAATAATATGCCAATCGACAAAGAATGAATATGATATTCCGTATTTATGCTTCATAATTGCGCAAACCCTTTGTAATGCAATCGTGCATAGTGATTTATTTGCATTAAACTACATAGAAAAATACATGAATGAAGATGAAACTATGAAATTCCATATCATGGTAGATTGGTAGGCATACATTATACAATTAGAAATTTCATACGAGAAAGGGAATATATATGGTGGCCTTTTTGTTTATAATTGGATATGGTATATCTTGGATACAAATGTATACATATGGTCTGCTAATACACTGGTTGTTGTCACTGAATTCCATGGGTTCGAGAAAGACGCAATGATACTCCATTTTATGTAATTTGGAATGAATGTTGGTCATTTTCATTATGATCCTCTAAAAGAGATAGTACAAGAGGAAAACATTTCACATCGAATTGAAGCAGTTAACGAAGCATAATATATTGGAGAATCTAATAAAAAAATTAGTGAGGTTAATGTGAGTCTATTTGAAATCATGGATATATATGAACATTTATGATCCAAACTGGATCATTATATTATTTTTCATCCATCTCAATGCATTTGTAGTGGAGAAAGTGGAGGAACTATTTACTAGTAGGACAAAGTTTGGCAAAATGGGGTCTAATACCTTCTAGGAGCATTTTGAGGCATCAAAAGATGTTTTTTGGGGATAAAATTTTTTTGCTTCAGTGAAAAACCATTTTCATGTTATTCTACACATAGATATCTTTGCAATGATGCAATAAGCGCTTCAATCATATTCTTATGCAAAATTTAGGCCACTCACAAGTTGACTTTCCTATTTTTCCACATGTAATTCAGGAGAATGTTTCATCAGTAGCAATTATTCATGGAAAAGTAGCTAGGCTCATGATTATGATATAAAATATTCAATATGAGTCTATATTATAACTCTAGTTAAGAGTTGATGTAGTCACAATTAACCATTAGGATGCTATCGACTATGTTATAATTGGGCCACGAGGAGGAAGAGGAATTCCATTCTTTCGAGACCATTTTGCTCCATAGCTGAGCAAAGATAGCTAGGAGAGATAGGAGGTAGAGTACAGAGAGAGGAATTTTTCGCTGTAGTAGCCCACAAGCCATCAACATTACCTCTTTGTACCTCCATCCATATTTCCAGACAGATAAAGAGAGTGAAGCGACCTCAACTTATAACTGGGTTTCCTACCGAAAGGGTTTCTGAGAGAGCATATCTTTTGTCTTGTGTGTGTGTGTGTGTTATTTTATTTTTCTCTACTTTTCTACATAATTTCCATCCACATGCATGCACTAATTATAGTTGAATCTACAAATCTTAAAGTTTAATAAAATTCTAATAGTGTAGAATCTCAGATTTTTAATATAATATTATCAAATCTGCTGCAATGAACTTTCTAGTCGAATATCTATGGAAGTTTATAGATCAATGTCATAGAACTTGAAATAGAGTTGATCAATGAAAGAAATATATCATGACTATTATTTCATCAACTCAACAAAACTTATAAGAAACAATGACATTTTTTAAACAAGTTTTGTTAGAAAACTATGCAAGTCATTAAATTCTAGCTTTAAAGACATCAACATAGATGAAGATACTATGGAACTTAATACAAAGCCTACCAATGTTGATAAGAGACCACGTGGGTCATTGCATCAACTCAAAAAATACATAAGAAACATTAATGTTATTAAAACAAGTCTAATTAGAAGAGGATCAAAGCGGTCAAAGTCAACATAGAATATCATATTTACAAATAAACATAGAGAATCATTACAAATGTTCCATTATACATTTCAAATAGTGGTTGAACCATAATATTCTAAGAAAATACAAGATGTTCCTATTTATAATTGTGCAAAATGCAGTCAAACTTGGTTTAAAAGAGATTTCATACAAAAAAATTCATTAATGTGTCCAAAGTTAAGTGTATATGAAAACACTGAAAAAAGCCATCAAAGAATGTGATCTAGGAGGATCCAGAAAGGCCAAATTTTAAAATACCTCCAAATATAGTGAAACTAATCTCAAACTGAATATATCATCCTTTTGAATCCAACATCACAAACGACACCACTATCTGACATCATATGAGATATTTATGGCCACTTAAGTTTTTGAGACACAACTAATTTTTTTTGCAGACAAGACATAGACTAGGACACGTGGCGTTGATGTTAGTAGTAAATATGATGAAATAATCCATATGGTTTATGATTTCAACATGATGACTTTGCAATATTGTCAACAGTGATCCAATAGAAAGATGACATGTGGCAGGTGATGTTAACAACCCAGCTAGTGGCCCAATCGGTAGTACAGATGAATCAAGATGCGCCACGTGGTGCCTAGTCAGAAGTCAGTTCATTTCTTAAGGAAGAAAAACTCTGCACCTTTGTGGTGGTCAGTGGTGAAAAAATTATCACTTGATTAATTTTTTACTTGGCCATAAAAAAATAGCGGAAGGAAAATCACCCATTAGGGATAATATTAAATTAAAAATTAAAAAAAAACACGTCGTCGGCCAACAAGTGGTCAAACGCCGCTTTTCGGATAGAAACTGGTTTTTTTATATTTAACATTAAACAATAGGTGGGTAAATTCTGGTGGTTAAAGCCACAAGACCATTTTGGCATACTACAAAATAGATATATACCAACGGATGTGTCTGGGGGTTGAACCCGCTACCCCTGGCCCATAAGAACCTTAATATAATCACCGTAACTGCCACTCCTTCCTGGGATTTTCATAATATCCGTTATCGAAAATTTATATAAACTCATACCAACGTGTGGATGGGAGGAATCAAAACACGCAAATAGAACCCTTACAATGCGTGCAAAAACCCCACTTGGAATCATGTCATTGCCTAACGCAATTTTCAAGAAATATTCCTAAGAATCTTGGGAGAATATTCTTATAGAAAAAGTTACAGGGAATCTAAAATATTACCTAGAGCCTTAGAGGTCACCAACATAAAACATGGTCAACTTTATAGTCATTTTTCATGATTTTTTGCCATGAGCTGAATGGTGTATTCTGTTTCTTTGGCAAAGCTTTGCATTTTCAGGCCATCCCTGAAAGTCGCAGTATAAGGTGTCATTTTATAATTTCATGTAATTTGATTTCGTGGCATATTAACGAAATACACCTACCCACATTTAGCAAGGCCTAGAGACATAGCCCACACTGGGTGAACTCTATTATCAACTTGTTTTTGTGCCTTTGTTTTCATGGTTTCTGTTGGGAGCGGGATCCTGCAAGGGTAGTTTTGGGGCTAAAAGCCCATGTTTAAGTAAAATTTTTATAATATTATTGTAAAGGATCCGCATTTTTTGGTCGTGGAGCATGAAGGTGTTATCTGTCACAAATAGTAGTCCACCCTTAGTTTTGTAAAGTAAAGTCCACCGTAAGAGATTTACCCATGGTCCACGGACCATGGGATTGTATAAAAAGAGCTAAGCTCTAAGTAGTTAGAGGGATATAACATGTAAGAGATTCATAGCTTTAGAGCAAGAAGTCTAGGTCTTGGGTTGTAGCATAGGTAAAGGATCTATACCTGAGTGCACAGAGGCCTAGGGGGTAGAAGTCCACAGTTGAGTGCACGAACCCTTGTGGCTGTGTGCGCAGCGTGGACAGAGTTTGTAAACACTTGCAAGATATTAATAAAAGGAGTTAGTTTAAAATTTTTGTGCCTTTTTTTTTGTCAATGCGTTTGGATATTTTATGTATGACTTTCATTTATTATGCTTATACGATGCATGAATGAATTCCACTACATTGAATAATTAAATGTAATTAGGAACATCTACTTGCATGGTCATAACTTTAAGTAGTTGAGAAGATAGTCAAGTCACTTAGGGTAATTAAGGAATGGTGCACTGCCATAACAGGGTGAAAGTACCTAAACCCCATGTTAGGGCTGCGCAAAGGTCGATCATATACTTTCGTGAAGGTATTGAAAGATGGAATAGAGAGTTTGTCTTACAAGCCATAAAACGGGACCACCGACGTGAAGGCAGGGATAGAAGAAATCAAACAACATCACAACCATCTCAGGGTGCGGAAACTTGGTTCTGGCATCCCCCCACACTGCTTTGAGTGAGACTTCGGTCCATTCTCCATGGGATGATCCCAAAACAGCCAATAATGTAGTCATGTTTTTGGCTAATTAATGTTGAACCTAGGTTAGGTTCCCTCAATGCAACAAATGGTTCCATTGTCGAGGTTGGAATCTTCATAAGAGATGTGTGATTTTGTATCACTGGAATCCAACTAAGAAGAAGATTAGAGATTGGTTGGATAGAAAAATCCATGAACTCACGGCACAAGAGAACAGAAACTCGAGACTAACAAAAGAACAGTGGTTGGGCAGATACCTATATACAAAGATCCATGAGATCTTTTTATGTTGCTTCCCTATCGAGCTATACGAGTCGATTGCAAAGCTAGCAGATTGCCAAGGAAGGTGGAAACTTAACGGTCCTATTGTGTGGACCCCAAAACTAGTGCGAAGGTTGGAAGCATCGGAGGATAATATCACCCACGCTGTTGATCATCGGCTCAATCACGTCATAGGAGGATTTGTGACTAAATTCATGATCGACACCTCAGTCAGCTATAGCAAGGCAGAGCGCCACTTTTTCAAACCACAAGGTAAGTACATAAAATCTTTGAATACCTGGATTAGAATGTTGTTGTGTGAAAAATAGGTTGTGCAGCTTCCTTGATGTTTGGGACTATGCAAAGTGGAAAAACTTACAGAAATGAAGGAAAAAATAGTCCAAAGTATAGCCCTGTGATTTCACCTCCATGAAGTGATGAAGAAGGGATAGTGAAGATTTCTCCGCAAAGTGCTATTTAGTTAATAAGATAAGGATTCCCATGAATACCACCTCTACCCACACCCCATCCAACTTCACCCGTACCACCTCCACCTCCACTGCAGTTCAATATAGAAAATAAAGTGAAGTTACCTTTGTTCAAAGACTTGGGAAATGAGGACCCAAACCAATTCTAGTTCGTTGTGAAAGTTGTATGGGAAGCTCAAGGTCTTACAGACGATCATATAAAGAAGGTGACACTGGTTAGTGATTTTCAAGATCACGCGCTAAACTGGTACATTAAGTACTCTAACGATAACTTGAATGCTAGAGTAGCAGACATCTAGGCATCATTAAACAAGGAATTTAGTAGCCCTCAATATGAAGCACAATCAATTGTGGGATTCAAAGAGATCGTGATGCAACCAGGAGAGATGCCTTGGGAGCTAGACCAGAGGCTAAAATGTAATATCCGTGAAGCCAACATGAATTTGACAGATGGACAACATCATGAGTGGTTTGTGACTTCATTACTACCACACTTAAGGAGTGCGCTGTTGCCATAGAAGATAACAACTCAGGAAGAGGCCTTGGAGATTGCCATGAGACTACATGGGACTCTAATGAAAGATCCTAATCTAGGAGTTTAGCAGATCCATGCGCATCTCATGAATCTTTGCCTTGGGATGCAAAGTCTGAAGCAGGACAGAATGGATCGACTAGAGGTACACGAGGAGGTATGGTGCTTAAAATGCAAGAGCCAGGGTCATGACAAAGACCATGTTCTAGTCTTTTCAAATTACATTGCAGGAGGAGGACTAATGCCTTTAAGTCCAAAAGCTCAAGCAGGACCTAGTGTGGGGACTGCATTATGGTGTGTTATCTGTCAGGTAGCCAGAAAACATGCCACGGATAACTTTCACTTGCTACAAAAGTATGTACAAGCAGCGTAAAACTTTAGTAGGTTAGTAGGACATGATGAGTGTAGTTGTAGGAGCTACAAACTGATGATGGATAAAACTCCCACCTATAGGGTTCAGGCTAAAACACGACCCCTTTGTTATAGACATTTTTGTGCCTTACAGCATAGAGCATGAAATGTCAATAATCTAAGGGATCCAAAGTCCCTAAACATGTTGTTCCTACCCCTAGAGGAACAAGGTCAGCAAACCACAGCACTTCAGATCAGTTCTCCACTGAAAAACACTCAAAAACAGGTCAATTTTGGATCAAAGCATCTGCTCCACTAAGCATCTGCGCTGAATGTCAAAAGCTCTATGGTGTACCTGCGCTGCATAGCAAGTGCAACAAAGGCTACCTGCGCTGGGTGTACTTTGACATGTGGAGGAATCTTTTCTCAATGTACCAGTGCCCAGGAAGCTTCCAAAATGACACTTGGATCAGAAGATTCGCCTAATGATGAGTTAAGAGCTTCTAAAACTCTGAGTGGAAGGTAGAAACTCCGAGTGGACTCAAGGACTAAAGAACAACTGGAGTTGAAGAGGACAACAAGTCACACATCAAGCTGACTTATCTTCACTCCAAAACTCTATATAAGGATCTCATCCCATGGGATCTGGAGGCCGGAATTTAGTGCAAAGAATTGCTGTTGGTTTACAGTTGTGAGTATTGGGTGATTGCTTGAGGGAGGTGAAGAGGAGATTTCTTTCCGTCGGGAAGGTGATGCTGGATTGGACCTCTCACGGTTGTATCACCGCCTGAACCTTACTTCCTTATATTAATAAAGCATTTGAGGTTCTTCTATCCGCATGTGTTTCAATGGTGTATTGTCTTACTTGCGTATTTGATTTATGCTAATCCTTGAATCAATTATGAATGCATGCTTCTTGTAGTTTCCTTTTCTTGTCTTGTTCGTAGGATCTCGTGTAGCTGGGCCCGTGAGAAGACTTGGAGCTGGGAGCAAGCGGCAAATAGAGGAGATTGGATCGACCATTTGCGCAAGACATCGGTAAGTGGATCTCTTCCTTTCGTCTCTTGCATGTCATAAAGAAGTAACTTTAGATAGCTTTGCTTCAGCTGTTGCTAAGGAACTATCACCCTTAGAGTGGGATAGGGTCATTCCGTGTTGGATACTTTTCCCCACAACAGACTGGCGACTCCGCTGGGGATCGTGTCTTGTTGGTAGCTTGTGTTTCTTGCTATTCATTTCTTAAACAAAGGGAGTACCGAATTGAACTGCATCCGAATCCTTCGAATGCAAAGTAGAGGGCAGCTACTCTAGCCCAGTGCTGGGCATGTTTATGATTTGAAGAGCTGATCCACAAGGACTCTTTTTAGCTCTTTGTGATAGTGTTCATCTTCCTTAATCATCCTCTAGTGTATACTTGGCTGATAGCCTCTGATTTGGCCAAAAACCATTGATTTTTGAGCAAACTGTGACCCGGAATCTGAGAGAGACGAGAGTTGTCTCTTCAGTGCAGCTGCAGCAAAGGCTACCTGCACTGCAACGCAGGTCCTGAAGGGGCTACCTGTGCTGCATGTCAGATTGACAGTGCAACACCTGCGCTGATCCAGTTTTGCCTTGTGCAACTGGGGTTCCCTCTTGTCTGTTGCCCAGTTTTCAATATTGTTTTTGCAGCCTGTTGTCAACCTGTATACCCAGCTGAAACTACCTTTCTTTGCCTTCATTCCGCCTCAGTTGTATGAAGAAACCGTGATTGTTCTTATTGTATTTCTTGCTTTCATTCACAGTTTCCCATAGCGAAAGTGAACTAGTCTTGCTGTGACCTCTTCGATCTAGACCTGTGAGAAAGTGTCGTTGTGATTCTAAGAGCTAGTTTATTGTTGTTCATAGCTGCTTGAGCATTTGCTTTCGTTATATGGTTTGGATTTCAGTATTTCTCGTGTTTGAAACGAGTGAATCTTAAGGTGTTCTTTTGATTATTGGACAAAAACTTGTTTGCTTTCGCTTGAAATTGAATTCGAAATTATACAACAACTTTCTTTTTGTAATACATCAACATTAAGGAAGAAGAAAAGAAATACTTGCATTGTGCATGTGCATTTTGACAGTTTGCATGTTGATTTAGGAAAGTGCATCAGTGTGTGCTCTATGATCTGTTTGAAAAGTTGATGTCTTTCTTTTCCTTCAGTAGTTAAGATTTTCATAAGTTGAAAGAATTGAAAAAGCTTGCTTATCATTCTTAGACTGCATTTAGGAGTTGTACCATACATCACGTGGTGATCCATAAAGGCAAACTTCTAAGCAAGATCAACCTAAAAAGAACTGAATTTATCTAACAATGCTTTGAAACATAACAAAACACAGTAGAGGTCTAGGTAGAGACGTGAACTGGCGTCGTTAAACATAGTGACTGTCGATCTCTACGAAGGTGGGTGATTCCTCCTGAGGGACGATAGCACTAATACGGATTTGTGCTGCCCCGTACCGTCGCGTATATTGGGAGACCCCTATAGGAACAAAGCCTTTATCCATAGGAAGCCGTGTCGGCCGCCCTACTGATCGCGATGCAGTGAACACAACATTCACGAAGATCGACCACTCGTACCGTAAAACGTATTCTGTGGTTTCGCGAAAGGTTTGGCACACCCTCTGCCTAGAACTCCAGAGTAGTTTCTTTTGGCCTTTTTCAAACTCTATAACTGAAAAAGTCCATCTGAGCATTTGTCACTTCGGGCTCGTTAATACATCGAAGGAGACTAGAGTCATCTTTAGCTTTTTCTCGACTCTTAAAAATTGAAAAAGCAAGTTGTGTCTAAAGCGTCGTCATATAAAATTCATTCTAAACGGAACATAATCACCCCTTATTCCTACGTTGATCTTTAGGTTGAGAACATGGAACACACCAACCAAGGGATTCCACATGATGGAAACCCTAGCCCTTTCTCCTCTTGGGGAGAAGTTGGTGCACCCCACATGGCCACGTTGTCGCTTCCAGGACTGACAATTGGCCTGCTAGTTTGGCTATTCTCAACCACTGTAGTTCAGACCACCACGGTTCCTGAACAGTCGAGTCAACAGTTAGACCAGTCTAGAGCTACCCTCCAGCCTTCCACTTCTTATAAGCCTTCCTCCGATCCTTCTTCTTCGAAAGGTCAAGCCGCCGAAAGTGGAGCTCCCATAGAAAAGAAGAAGGAAAAGAAGAAGAAAGAAAAGAAGCAGAAGGAGCCAAAGGCGCCTGGGGGCAAGAAAAAGGAATCTAACAAAAATCCACACACAGCACGGACCGGGCCCAAATCGCCATGTGTCATATGTAGAGGGGACCACCTCCACCGTGATTGTCCCAGTATTCCCCGGATACTAAGGGATTGGTCCCCTCGTTTGCACAGCTCGGAAGCGTCAACCTCTGACAACCAGGTTGAATGCTTACCATCGACCAACGAAAGTGAAGGTTCTAGACGACGAAGGGGAATGAGATTCCCCTGCGAACTGTGTGAAGGCAATCACACCCTTCGCCGTTGTCCCTTTTTAGACGAAGCAAAGAGAGTTTTGGAAGATCAACCGGTTGCACCGTTGCTACTTCCTCCTGGATATCAAAAACTCGCGCCAAGTCCTTCGCTGGTTGAAAATACAGCTGCCCCGCTCATAGAGCCAGCTGAAGTGTCAGTCACTGAAAGTGAACCTACTGAATCTAGACCGGACGAAAGTCCAAAGGTCGAAACGGCAGTTGACCCGGTTCTCCCTTCAGACGTTTCATCTTCAAATACCACAGTCACTGAGGATTCATCTTCAGCTGACACCCCTACCGAAGAGAGTAAGGATGACACCGTCCAGATTCTTTTCATCAACACCGATTCTGATGAACATCAGGGCAATGTGCCCACTCCTTTATCGCAGGAAGGAGCATCGTCAGGATCATACCCGGCCGTATATTCGGTCCCACCACCAAGCAACCTGGTTGTGTCCTTTGATTGGAACCAACTAGGCAGACCCCGGTTGCCAGCCGGTATACCATTTAGAATTATAGTCCAAATATACAAAATGGTGATGGCTGGAACTATCATTGATGAAGGGGCATCTGTGAGTATCCTGTCCTCTATTGCTTGGAAAGCACTGGGTTGCCCAGTGCTTTTTCCTGAGATAAGGAATCTCTCAGGTTTTGACAAAGGAACCAGTCGACCATTTGGGATTCTACCTAATGTGCCTATTACATTGAAAGGGAAGGCTGTCAAGATGAATTTGATGGTCGTCCAAGGACCCTTGGATTATAACCTACTCCTTGGACGAGACTACATATATTGCATGGAAGCAATAGTCTCCTCACTCTTTCGAATAATGTGTTTTCCATACGAAGGAAGAATGGTCAAGCTCGTAGACCAACTTTCATTTTCGGGATCACGCATCGCAAATAGTCACATTCCTATCCTGAATGGTCTATTTGATCAAGAAAGGTCTCTACCTCTGGTTCTTCTTCCTGATGAGTGCGAGTGATTCGGGAAAGTAGGGCCGGAACCCAGGGGGCATGCATCCTGGTCTGCTGGGGTCAGAGAAAACCTTGGGTGTAAAGTAGAATTTCCGCGGGAGAATATGACTAGTCCGTACCCCGTCCCCTCCTTCATCTTCATAAAACAGAAGAGCCGGCAAGATCTCTCATGCAGAAGAAGGGGCAGTTAGGAATGGGGTTGTTCTGGAAAAGGATTCTTTTGTCAAGGTTACTTGTTTGACAAAGGTCATTCACCTTTGTCTAAATAAGTAGGCTCTGCCAAAGAAGGGGATCCGTTTGCGGCAGCAAGTAGTAACCATCTTTGGGTAAAAGGCAAGCCTCACCCATTAAAACAAATGTTTTAAAGGATAAGTAGGGGCAGCCTCCAAAGAAAGAGATTCTATTGCTGCAACAAATTGTAACCATCTTTGAGTAACCTAATGATAGACATCGCCGAAGAAAGTTTCTATTTGAAAGGATTAGCAGAACGATCTTTGGGTAACCAGAAAGAGGCAAGCCTCACCCGTTGAAAACAAAAGTTTTTAAACGGAAAAGTAGGGGCGACCTTGAAATTAGACTTTACACCTGGGGGCATGCAAACCTCTTGGAATGCAAGCACGGGCGGCTATTTTGTTTTTTAGTTTTTTAGGTCCTCCCTTTAAACCTGTAGGTCTAACCCGTTAAACTCGTAGGATTAGCCGATACCCAGCTTGCATAAAGAGAGGATATGGAGCAAAGCGTAGGGAGATGAAGCTCCTTAAAAAATAGCAATCTTCCAGGAGACCTTCCTACTTTATGACTGGTAAAAACGAGCAGTTTTGGCAGAGTTCATGCTCGTTAAAAAATAAACGCAAAACCGAGCAGTTTTAACGCGGACTTCATGCTCGTTAAAAAATAAACATAAGCATGTGAGCAAGCTTCCCCCCAGAGTTCAAGCTCATCCAGAAAAAATGAACTGGTGAATAACCATTTGAGACCGTAAATTCATCAGCCATAAAAGCCTTGGTCGTGTTTGTGCACCGTCACCTCCACTTTTCATTTGGCCGATCATTCACATCCACTTGATTGTTTACCTATTTTGAGGAACAACTGCGAAGAGTGATTTCACTTAGTCATCTTTGTAATACTGCCGTGATTGGAAAATTCCAACCTGTACCTGGAATCTGCTGCTATCCCTGTTTATCACTCGTTCCTCAAAAGACGAGTCTTCTTTGAGCTCTTTTCACTGACTCGTAAAATATGAAAAGTTTGCTGAGTTTTGGCCTTCCAGCTCGTTAAAAGGACCGGAAGAGCTATCCCTCCTCTAGATTTTAATCTTTTTGGACCTGAGGGATTATTGCACAAAAAGATCGAGCGCTTGTCTAGTTCGGCTCGATAAAGACATCGAACATTCATCCCTTCTGTATTGTTTTATACTTTTTCGGACTTAAGGGATTAGATGACGAAAAAGGACCCCTGGAGTCCACTTTATGTATGCTTTTCAGACTCTCTAAAAATGAAAAGGACCGAGTTGTCTTTGTCGCTAGGCTCGTTAAAAATATTGAATAGCGACAAACTTGTCTTTAGACGAGAATGAGTTTCCCTATCGCTAGGCTCGTTAAAACATAGCGATGGGCTTGCCCGAAGGGCAGGTTATAGAACAAGCATATGTTATCCTCCTCAAGCTTGAAAAAAATAAAGACGTACTGGTCAGAAATGACTGGGGAAAAATTGGGAGAACCTCAAAGCTTAATGGTAGCAAGTTGCTCTTGAACATGACACTTTTGCCTCCGTAAATATCGAGTTGGGTTATTATCATTCACCAGTCCCTTCACCATGGTCTCACCATACCATCCATACATGGGGTAATGCTACCGATCCATAACATCAGTGTCGTTATATGTTCAAGAGATGTCATTCAGAAAGTGTCAACTGGGTCCCATCCACTACCATACATCATCTTTCATCCTTCCATGACCGCCACCCTGAATCATATTTCACAGATCGTTTTCACCATCATCACTAGCTCCGTTCCATGTCACTAATGTGGGATTCATTAAGGCCCTCCTTTGACGAATCACTTCTTGTCGACATCAGCTCATTATCCAAGAAGTTGATCTAGGAACACCCCCTCAGTACTTTGAAGCTTGCATGCCTCAATGGCAAGTTTCTCACTTCCGGCGATAGGTATACGTTAATGACCTTCGACCAGGAGACTTTGCGTGGTGTTCGACGTCAGATCCTATATTCACGCCACGTGAATTGTGCTGCAGTACCTTGAGGGTCATCATCATTATCGGTGATTCCTCTCGCGCTTGTTAACAGTTTACATTATTGACTGGTAATCAAGCGATGTCTTTCCATGTTCGACTTCAAGAAATTCTCACATGGATCGACTTGTACTAGAGTGAAGATCGGACAAGTTTAAAGACCCCGGATCTAGTTTCATCCATCCGGGCTGCGATATATATTTAGGAGATAAAAAACATAGACATGTGCAGCAGATGATCATCCTACTAAAAGGATGATAATTAAAAGCAGAGAATTATCAGTCTATTATCAGACGATCGTCTGTCTATGTACAGCAAATGTATTTATAAAGCTGAGCATGGGAAATGCCCGCATCAGCTAGATCATGAAAAGAAAGTATGAAAAGATAATGTATTGTATTGTATTTTGTTACAGGTCACCTCCCAACGATTGAATGAACTTCGGATCCTCCTAATAAAGCATTTCACCCGATAAACGACCTCATACTTTAGGGGGCAACTGTTATAGACATTTTTGTGCCTTACAGCATAGAGCATGAAATGTCAATAATCTAAGGGATCCAAAGTCCCTAAACATGTTGTTCCTACCCCTAGAGGAACAAGGTCAGCAAACCACAGCACTTCAGATCAGTTCTCCACTGAAAAACACTCAAAAACAGGTCAATTTTGGATCAAAGCAGCTGCTCCACTAAGCATCTGCGCTGAATGTCAAAAGCTCTATGGTGTACCTGCGCTGCATAGCAAGTGCAACAAAGGCTACCTGCGCTGGGCATACTTTGACATGTGGAGGAATCTTTTCTCAATGTACCAGTGCCCAGGAAGCTTCCAAAATGACACTTGGATCAGAAGATTCGCCTAATGATGAGTTAAGAGCTTCTAAAACTCCAAGTGGAAGGTAGAAACTCCGAGTGGACTCAAGGACTGAAGAACAACTGGAGTTGAAGAGGACAACAAGTCACACATCAAGCTGACTTATCTTCACTCCAAAACTCTATATAAGGATCTCATCCCATGGGATCTGGAGGCTGGAATTTAGTGCAAAGAATTGCTGTTGGTTTACAGTTGTGAGTATTGGGTGATTGCTTGAGGGAGGTGAAGAGGAGATTTCTTTCCATCGGGAAGGTGATGCTGGATTGGACCTCTCACGGTTGTATCACCGCCTGAACCTTACTTCCTTATATTAATAAAGCATTTGAGGTTCTTCTATCCGCATGTGTTTCAATGGTGTATTGTCTTACTTGCGTATTTGATTTATGCTAATCCTTGAATCAATTATGAATGCATGCTTCTTGTAGTTTCCTTTTCTTGTCTTGTTCGCAGGATCTCGTGTAGCTGGGCCCGTGAGAAGACTTGGAGCTGGGAGCAAGCGGAAAATAGAGGAGATTGGATCGACCATTTGTGCAAGACATCGGTAAGTGGATCTCTTCCTTTCGTCTCTTGCATGTCATAAAGAAGTAACTTTAGATAGCTTTGCTTCAGCTGTTGCTAAGGAACTATCACCCTTAGAGTGGAATAGGGTCATTCCGTGTTGGATACTTTTCCCCACAACACCCTTGACCAGAACACAGGAATAGCGTGGACATGGTTTTAGGGGTGCGGAAGAGGTAGAGGCCGAGGAGGATGTGGTAGAGGTCGAGGATAGTTGATTTGCTACAATTGCAGAGGACCAGGACACTATGCCCGTGATAAAACTAATCCAACGTGTCCCTCGTGCAAGTATTGCCTACTGTTTGATCATGAAACAAAAGACTGTCCTACGGTGATATCTAGGATATAGGACAAAGGGGTGCTACCACCTCCGGTGACTCAGAACCTATATATGATGAGGTTTGAGTTGCGCAAGGAAGATCCAAACGTAAATATAGTACTCAAAAGTGGAATCGTGACAGGGGATGACAAGGGGAAATAGCCAGAAGATAGTATATGGGTTTGCAAAGCCCCAACAAAGGAGGCTGAGTTTAATTTGGAGTGTGCTCATGAAGCCTTCATGGAAGCTAAGAAGAGCTTCGCTGAGGCCTCCACCTCAGGAAGCAAGGATAAGCCTGAGTTAGAGATGGACTGCTCTATGCTCACAACTTTCCTTGAAACCTATATAAAGTTACTTCACAACAGTAACACTATAAAAGGGTTACAAGAAATCATCAATAGATGCACTGGAACTGCGCTAGGTGAGCGGTGCATAGTATAGGATATTGGCAAGCATAAAACAAGGACAGGATAAGAGATGAGACTGACCATGCAGATAGGAGAATATGAAATGGATGAGGTCATTTCGAACCTGGGGTTAGATGCGAATGTCCTACCAAAATAGACTTGGGCACGAATGGGGAGACCTGCGCTACAATGGTCTTTGATTCAGCTAAGAATGGTGAATCAATAGAAAATCATCCCCATGGGGTAGTTGTAGGGGGTGACTATGGATATTGAGGGAGAAAGGGCACTGGCTGAATTTGAAGTAATAGAGATAGTGGATGACAACAATCCCTATCCTGTGCTCCTGGGAATTGACTGGGCTACTGATATGAACTTGGTAATGAATCTAAAGAAGTGAAAGATGATATTTGAGAAGAAATCAGTGCACGTAATAGTACCCCTTGATCCTGCTGAAGGATTGTGGTATACAAAACTTGTCCGTGATTATGAGAGTGATGACGACTTGCACTGTATCTATAAGATAATAGCGCAAGACCAACATTGGGTGAATCCCACCAGAGATGGATGGATTCCCTGGGATCACAAGAGTTCCTGCAGTTCAGACTTCGAAAAAGAAATAGAATGTTGGCAGAATCGGTTACATGAAGTAACTACGTTGAATTGCGACATGATGACCCAGTCACTACTCTATGTGTCGTTAGAGATAAGAAATTTTCCTACTTATGATGGTTTGAATGAGGTAGATATCTTTTTGGCTGCATTTGAAAGGGAGGTAGAAAAACAGTTCTTCTAGGCCTTGGACTGGGCACTACGTGCAACGCCCGTAAGATGGTGGGGTACGCACAAGGGAAGCTTTGACGATTGGCGTGAATGTAGGAGGATGATGAGAACATGATTTGGGAAGCCTAAGATGTTATTGACATAAAAATATGATGGGCAGAATGATCCTCACGTGCATTTGGCCAAATGGATGCAGGCTTATGGAGAAAAGACCCAACCTGAGTGGGTGAACCTATTCTGTCATACGCTAGATGTTGTCCTAATGAAGTGGTATATAGAAATAGAGCTCCACCATGGGATAGGCGAATGGGATATCCTACAAAAAGGTTTCATGATGACATTCAGTTTTGAGGACGGTTTTGACAATATTAATGAAGCGCTATAGGAGGTAAAGGAAGTAATCTTTAGGATACCGTAGGATCCTTTAGGCTTGATTCGGCCTGAATGGGCTACTCAACTGAGTCACTCTATAATGTTACAACATAACTGGTGAAGAAGAGGATGACGATTCATGAAAGATTAACATTCCAGAAATAGAAGGCGACCACGTGTTTCAAGGACCACAGATTTAGAACCCTAACATAACCGTGCCATTGAAAATGAAACAAGTGAAAATTGGTACGGAGCTCCTAAATTCACGAAAATTGGATACTACTAGGATGACGCGACATTGGATAACATCACTAAATTGCTCCGTGAATGCTAGGACTTATTCCCTACCAAGTTTACAGATCTAAAAGGAATAATCGGGGACATAGGAATGATGAAGATCACATTAAAGCCTGACGCTGAGCCAGTTAAGAAAAGGCCTTACCATCTCAATATGAAAATAAGGAGAAGGTCCACTTAGAGCTAGACAAGATGCTAGCGGTAGGCATCATTGAGCCTATGGAAGAATCTGATTGGGTAAGCCCAATGGTGGTGCAAGAGAAGAAGCAAAAGGATGAGATAAGGATATGCGTGGATCTTTGTTGGGTCCCTATAATACTAGTGATTACCCCATTACTATTGTAGTTATACACCTTATTTATATTGTTGTGCCCCTATTACCCCCATGTTGTTATTTCTGTACCCCATGGAATCCCTCTATTGTTATTTTTGTGGCTTTATATTATTATTGTTAGGTCGACTGGATTATATTGTGAACTCCTTAGACTCCTATATATAGAAAGGGGATTTTTTCATTTGAATCATCGAAGAATTGTTCATTTATGTAATGTAAAGGAGGTTTCCCCCTCTAAGAGGCTGAATTCTAAGGCGTTGATCTATCTTTTCTATCTTTTTTTGAGCTAGTTTCATAACATTTGGTATCAGAGCTTTGGATTCTAGGGTTTCGCTGCTCTAAACAAGTCATCGTAGAATTTTCACTGTAACTTTTTTTCTGTGATGTTTCAGAAGTTGCAGAAAAAACCCATTTGAGAAGAAATCGTGCTGAACCTTGGGTACGAATTTTAGAGCTTTTCACGCGATATTTGCAGAGATATGATCTGAGGAAGTTGGTCTTTTGTCAGACTCCTGAATTACATTCAAAACAGGTGACCTAGGGAAAATCGTCATAACTTTCTCTCTGGGGATCGGATTGAAATTTCGTAAAAAGGTACAGAAAGAGGACAGACTGTAGTTTCTTGTATGCATGTTTTAGATCCAAAGGTTGAAAAGTGACTCATGGCACGTCGTACAAGTTCGCTCTACTGAACTAGTCTATAAGCAAGTCACTGTGGGAGATTTCACATAACTCTTCCTTGGAGAATCCAATTTGGGTCAGACTTGTGGAATTGGAAAGAGGACACAGAGTGCTACTACAGATCACAAATTCAAAAGTAGATGATTGGAAAGTACAGAGATACATCAGAGGCAATATCAAGCTCCTACAAAGTGAAAAAAGGTGTGTAGATTTTCTTTAAATTTTTGCTTAAGCTTGGTTTGAAAATTTATTTTGAAGGAATTCAAAGGGCATAGTAGAGCATTATTATCGATAACTGATGCCCTGAGGAAAGAAAATGCAAACACCTAGTAAGGAACCTGAAAGCTCTAGCATGACTCATGAAGAAGAGGAAGAAATGCAACATGATATATCAAAATTACAAGACCAAGTGAAACAACTGTCCCTTGCACAAAAAGGAACAAAATCTAAGATGGATGGTTTAAAGAAAGATGTAGAAGCTAATACGGATGGTTTAAAGAAAGGTGTAGAAGATAAGATGGACTATTTAAAGAAAGGCGTAGAAGCTAAGATGGATGATTTGAAGATAGATTTGAAGACAGACATGGACGAATTGAAGATAAATATGAATAAGTTGCTACAAGAAATGGTCCCTAAGGGTGAAAGGGTACTAAAGGAAACTCATGATGAGAACAAAAGAAATGTTAATCATGATTCCATAGATGCTAATGTTGGATCGAAGACTCACCATATTCCAAAAATCGATATGAGGAAGTTTGATGGCAAGGATCCCGCCACATGGATATTACAGATGGAGCAATTCTTCGATCTCAATAATGTGCAAAACACACAAAAGGTACGTATGGCAATTGTATATTTGGAACCAAATCAGTTTGTATGGTATCAATGGCTTTGCTCTCGTAAAAATTTATCACTTGGGCAATTTTTACGGAAGAATTGATAGCACATTATGAAGATACAAAAAGCAACACTTTTTTTAGCCAATTGATAAGTCTCAAACAAAAGGGTTCAATAATGGAGCACATTGAGGAGTTCCAAAAATTGAACATAAGGGTAAAAGATATTCCAGAGGAGCATAGGATTGATGTGTTCATAGGGTCTTTAAAGGATAATATCCAACATGATGTTCGCCTTTGGGAACCTGATTCATTAGAGAAGGCATTCAGGTTAGCAAGAAAAATGGAAAGCAAAATTATGGCAACCAGGAAGCATACCACTCACAACTATAAAGACGGAAGTGTTGTTGCCCCTAGTCTTCCACAACCTATAAGGTTGACACCACAACAATTGGAAGAAAAAAGAGCAAAAGGGCTTTGTTACAGTTGTGATAGCAAATACACTAAAGGTCATAAGTGTGCTGAGAAGAAATTATTCTACATAGATTGTGAAGAGGAAGAAGAAAAGGAGCAAGAAAGGTCAAAAGAAGAAGATATACTCCAGGAACAAAGCCTAGATGAAGAACAAATAAATCCGACCATATCTTGTAATGCATTGGCGGGAATTACCACTCCTCAAACCATCAAGATAGAAGGACAAATCAAGAAGAAAAAGGTAATAGTGTTGATTGATTCAGGAAGCACCCACAATTTTATTCATTGTAGGGTAGCAAAAGAATTGAATTGCTTCCTATATCCAGCACCAGAGTGTCAAGTGATGATTGCAAATGGAGGAACAATAAATTGCTCTGGAAAGTGCCATAATATCAAGCTATCCATGGGAGAATATGTATTGACTAGCCCAATGCTTTCCATTCCAATGGGAGGTGCTGATGTTGTACTAGGAGTCCAATGGCTACAATCCTTGGGTACAATAGCTTTTAATTTTCAAGAACTTTTCATCAAATTTTCTACGGAAGGAAAGGAAGTTGAATTAAGGGGTATTGCAGGGAAACCAGGAAAGATAATCAGCTCTAATGGTATGACAAAGCTTCTAAAAAAGGAGCAAAGAGGTGTAATTGCACAATTATGTTCGCTAGATGTTTCCACATTGGAATCATCTATTTCTCCAGATCTCCAAAAAGTCTTGGACAATCATTCCAAGGTATTTGAGACTCCCAAAGGTCTCCCACCTATGCGTGATCATGATCATGCTATTCATCTGATTCCAGGAAGTGTTCCTCCAAACATCAGGCCGTACAGATATCCCTATGTCCAAAAAAGTGAAATTGAACGTATGGTTGCAGAAATGCTAGAGGCTGGTATAATTCAACCGAGTCAAAGTTCTTTCTCTGCTCCAGTAGTATTGGTGCACAAGAAGGATGGATCATGGCGCATGTGTCCGGATTATAGGGAGCTCAACAAGCTCACTATTAAAGATAAGTTCCCCATTCCTGTCATTGATGAATTACTGGATGAATTGCATGGATCAATTTACTTCACCAAGTTGGATCTTCGTTCGGGATATCATCAAATCAGAATGAAGATTGAAGACATTCCGAAAACGACATTTAGAACTCATGAGGGTCATTATGAATTTTTGGTCATGCCTTTTGGCCTTACCAATGCACCTTCAACATTTCAAGGTTTGATGAATTCAATTTTCAAACCATTCCTTAGAAAATTTGTGTTAGTATTTTTTGATGATATACTAATCTACAGCAAGTCTTGGAAGGATCATGTTGAACATGTTGACAAGGTGCTACAACTATTGGAGGAGAAACAATTATATGCAAAAAGATCCAAATGTTTCTTTGGAGTCCAGGAGGTGGAATATTTGGGTCATATTGTATCTCATGAAGGAGTTAAGGTAGACCCTAGCAAAATTAAAGCCATTAAGGAATGGAAAATCCCCACATCCATAAAGCATCTGCGAGGATTTCTTGGGTTGACAGGGTATTATCGCAAGTTTGTTAAGAATTATGGGAGAATAGCAGCACCTCTAACAACATTATTGAAGAAAGATGCATTTTCATGGACTCCGGAAGCAACAAAGGCCTTTGAACATCTTAAAGAGGCAATGTGCCAAGCACCGGTCTTAGCTACACCGGACTTCACAAAAACCTTTATTGTGGAATGTGATGCTTCAGGAAATGGAATTGGTGCTGTTCTAATGCAAGATGAAAGACCCATTGCTTTTGAAAGTCGTCCAATCAAGGGAAAGTTTTTAAGCAAAGCTATTTATGAGAAGGAAATGTTGGCAATACTCCATGCACTTAAGAAATGGCGACCCTACCTAATGGGAAGACACTTCAAGGTAAAAACGGATCATGATAGCCTTAAATACTTTTTAGAACAAAGATTATCCTCTGAAGAGCAACAAAAGTGGGTCACAAAGATGTTGGGTTATGACTTTGAAATCATCTACAAAAAAGGGAAGCAAAATGTGGTGGCAGATGCACTCTCAAGAAAGGATGAGGATGTGGAAGCATTGTTGTGCGCCATTTCTATTATCCAACCAGATTGGATAAACGAAGCAAGGGAGGAATGGAAGAATGACGAAGAAGTGTGGGCACTTATTCGAAAGCTACAACAAGATTCCAGTACGTCTGATACATTTAGCTGGAAAAATGATTCGTTATGGTACAAAGATCGCTTATACCTCTGTAAGAATTCCCAGCTAAAACAAAAGATTCTTATGGAATTGCACACTTCTCCCTTAGGAGGGCACTCAGGATTTTTAAAAACTTACCACAGGGTTAAGAAGGAATTTTTTTGGGATGGCCTTAAATCAGATATTCAAAAGTTTGTGGCGGAATGTTTGGTTTGCCAACAAAATAAAGTTGAAACAATTAAGACACCGGGTCTATTACAACCTTTATCCATTCCAAGCCAACGTTGGGAGGAGGTTTCAATGGATTTTATCACAGGTTTACCCAAGTCTGAGGGAAAGAGTGTCATCATGGTGGTAGTTGACAGACTTACCAAGTATGCACACTTTTGTGCATTATCACATCCATTTAAAGCCAGTACAGTTTCTACTGCATTTATGGAAACAATTCAAAAGCTACATGGAAACCCAAAGATTATTGTAAGTGACAGAGATCCCATTTTCACTGGAAATTTTTGGACAGAATTATTTTCTTGTCTTGGTACTCAGTTAGCTCATAGCTCATCTTATCATCCTCAATCTGATGGGCAAACTGAGATAGTAAACAAATGTTTGGAAGGATATCTTCGTTGCTTTGTATCTGATAAACAGACACAATGGGTCAAATGGTTGCCTCTGGCTGAATGGTGGTATAACACTTCCTTCCATACAGCAACAAAAATGACCCCATTTATGGCACTTTATGGGTATCAACCACCATCCATCACATCATATTTAAGAGAAAATTCTAAGGTTCAGGCAGTGGAACATCACATCGAACATCAACAACAAGTCCTCCAACTCTTAAAGGATAACCTCGTGTTGGCACAAAATAGAATGAAACAACAGGCAGATCAACATCGCAGTGAAAGAAGTTTTGATGTAGGTGATTGGGTATTCCTACGGCTACAACCATATAAGCAAATGTCCCTAAAGCAAGCTAAGAAGGATAATAAATTATCACCAAAGTATTATGGTCCGTACAAGGTGTTGCAAAAGATTGGTACTATGGCATACAAATTGGAGCTTCCTGCAGCTTCTCGATTGCACCCAGTTTTCCATGTTTCATGTTTAAAGAAGGTTATAGGCGACAAGCTCCCAGTTCAAACAATATTGCCAGAACTTGACGAGGAAGGAAAAATTATATTGGAACCGGAAGCAGTCACAGAAACAAGAACTCGACAGCTACGAAATCGATCAATTTCAGAGTATCTTATCAAGTGGAAGAACTTATCCGCTGAAGATTCCACATGGGAGGATGAGAATTTTATGCAGAAGTATCCAGAACTACTCAAGCGTTGAGGACAACACTTTTTTGAAGGAGAGGGGCATGTTGGGTCCCTATAATACTAGTGATTACCCCATTACTATTGTAGTTATACCCCTTATTTATATTGTTGTGCCCCTATTACCCCCATATTGTTATTTCTGTGCCCCATAGAATCCCTCTATTGTTATTTTTGTGGCTTTATATTATTATTGTTAGGTCGGCTGGATTATATTGTGAACTCCTTAGACTCCTATATATAGAAAGGAGGTTTTGTCATTTGAATCATCGAAGAATTGTTCATTTATGTAATGTAAAGGAGGTTGCCCCCTCGAAGAGGCTGAATTCTAAGGCGTTGATCTATCTTTTCTATCTTTTCTTGAGCTGGTTTCATAACAATCTTAGAAAAATGAATGATGCTTGTGTGCATGATCCTTTCCCAACTCCATTCATGAATGAAGTGTTAGACAATGTAGGCTACTAGGAAGCATATTCCTTCACTGATGGGCTCTCTGGGTACTACCAAATCAAAATCACGCCAAAGGATAGGACCAGGACAACCTTCATGATTGAGTGGGGTTGTTTTCAGTACACTGTAATTCTATTTGGATTGAAGAATGCACCTGCAATATCTTCGCGCGTGGTTGTTGCAGCATTCAAGGAATTTATTCATAAGTTCCTGGAGGTATTTTTTGATGACTGAACTATATTTGGGTTGGTTAAGAGCCATGTAGCAAGCTTGCGCCTGATTCTAGATACCTATTGAAGATACCAAATCGTGCTCAATCTCAAGAAGTGTATGTTTTGTGTTCCTTTTGGGAACCTATTGGGGCATGTGGTTTGCAGACAAGGAGTGATGGTAGACCCCGTGAAGGTCATGGTGATACTGAACTTGGAAGCACCGAGGAGTATGAAACAGTTGCGCTCTACTCTGGGACATACGGGATATTACAAAAAGTTTATCAAAATTTATGCCTAGATCATCAAGCCCGTGGAAAAATTGTTGAAGAAGGATGTCAAGTTCCGTTGGAATAATGACTGTAAGAATAGCTTGGATATATTGAAAGAAAAGATGGTTACTGTGCTGATTCTAGTCTTCTCGGACTAGAAGAAAGAGTTGCATGTACATCTTGATGCAACATGTATAGCGCTAGGAGTAGTACTAACACAAGCTAGCAGAGAAGACTTGTAGGACCCTATCACATTCGCAAGCCACAGATTATCCAAAGCAAAAAAGAAGTATTCTACCACTGAATGCAAGGGGCTAGCTATGGTTTATGCACTCCAAAAGTACCAACTATACGTGTTAGGAGGCCATTTTAATATTTAGACGGATCACTCCGCATTGAAGTACCTGGTCAATAAGACTATGCTGGGGGGACGAATCTACCGATGGATCTTATTGTTTTGAGAGTATGATTTTGAAGTTGTTGTGAAGCCAGGATGATTTAACACGGGACGAGACCACCGATCGCACATCGAAACAGGGGAGGAACCTACTAACTTGGAAGAAGGATTTCCTGATGCGCAGCTATTTGCAATGTGTGTCACGGATTGTCATTTTGAGCATATAATACACTTCCTAACTCTAGGAACGACACCAGAAGGATACATTGTCCAACAAAAGAAGGAATTAGTGGTGTACACGATAGATTTCTCTGTCATTGTTGGAAATATGTAAAAAATGGGTACTGAAGAGATATTGTGATGGTATATACCTGAGTTCGAGAGAAGAAACATCCTTGTGGATGCTCATGGGGGCGCCACGGGAGGACATTATGTAGGGAGACTAATCGCACAGAAGATTCTGCGTGCAGGGTTGTGGTGCAGGTCAAAGAATACGAAGACCATCATTGAGGGATGAAATGTCTTTGAATCCACAAATAACGTTGAAACCCTTCGAGAAGTGGGCGATAGATTTTGTAGGACCCATTTAGCCCTAAGGGAGGACAAGAGCAAGGTACATTATCACTACAATGAAGTATTTGACTCATTGGGCAGAAGCACAGCTGGTGAAGGATTGCATGGGAATGACGGCCGCAAAGTTCCTATTTGAGCATGTACTGATGTGATTTGGATGTCCAAGGATCTTGATGAGCGATCGTGATACAGACTTCTTGAATGAGATGCTTAATGCACTAATGAATGAATTTTAGGTATATCACCAGAAGAGCACACCTTATCACCTGTTAGCGCTCAAATCTGCCTCAGGCTGAGGAAGGCAAAACTCGAGGCAACATCAAACCAAGCTCAGCCTCGTAGCTAGCCCTACGAGGACAGAAGAGGGCTCTCTCTGGGTCTATCTCGGTAAAAGGTCTTCAAAGGGGGCTGAGATGACTCAAAATTAATACTGATTTTAGGCTAGTAAAGAGATAGGAATGTTTGATTTAGATTTTTGAGGTTTTTTTTGGAGAAAAGGGAAAACTAATTTTGGGTCTGGGGATAAGGCCATATCTTTGTAGAATTCGAGTTGGGGTGAGGTAGGCAGTAGTCTTGATGCTTTTAATCAGGTGTACGGATGGATCAGAATGGCAAGGAGCTAAAGAGGGCAAAGGAGAATATGGATCCTCTCCAAACTGGCGAAAAACATTTAAAGCCAAACAAATTTAAAGGAAGAGCACTGTAAACAATGAATTCAACCTCATTTACTCATTCATTTAGTTTCAGAAGCATAAGGAGGGAATGGCATACATTTAAACATGAATAAACTTACAATAACTAATAGAAAACACCATCAAGAACTGAAAGCCACAAGAATCCCAACAGGTGCTGCAAAACCTCTGATCTTTCCTTCGCCAAAATATGAAAAATATGTACAATAGTGTGCCAAAATCTTCCCAAGAGTCCAACCCTCTACCGACTGAAAATTTACATAATATAGACCAAGCCAGCCCATTCCCTAACCTCTAGGGGTCGAGCTCCTCCTTCTAGGAGCAGTTTCAACCAATTCTAAACAAAGAACTGAAATCTAGGTAGTCAAACAACTAACCCCTATATGCTAGGAAATTGATTCATTACATTAAATTTTGTTATTTTGTGGATGAATCAACTAGAATAGGTAAATAAGTACCAAATTTACATCAGGTGCATTAAATTACATCAAGCTGGGTCAAAAATCACATCAAGAGGTGAAACTGGTCATGACTGGCTGAAATTATGAGCTGGAAAGTGAAAAATTGACCAAAAACCTCTATGCGTAGTGCCCTGATCTCTATGCATAGCATACATTTCAGCCTATTTTTGGGGCACTTCTCGGCATTCAAATTGAGCTCACGATAACTTGTTGGAAATCCCTGGATGTCTACTTTCCCACCCAAGTGGAATTTTTCAATTTGGAGCTCATTTGCCCCTCCAAAACTGCATTCTCCCAGAAGTACTTCCTGCTGTTGCAAAAGGTGGCAGCAAGGTGGTTTTCATGGTATTTTTGGGCCTTTTGATCATCCAGAACTTGATGAAATGCTTCGGAAATAGCTAAGCATGCATAACTTACCATGAAAACCCCAAAAATATAAAGTTTTCCTCCAGCAAGTGTCCCAATCATAAGCGAGCGTCGACGCACTACTCGTATCGCTGAAAAATCTGTTTTGGGACAAAAATTTCAAAATGACAAAAATTTCTCCGAATTTTCTCAAATTCGGAGTGAAGAACCTCCATCATGTATCATGCCTAGCCAGTGAAGCCTCGACCAAAATCCGGAATGGATCAGGTGTTTCACGGCGCTTCAGTGTCCTCCTGGTGTATGCAGTTCAGTGGTGCAATCTCTGTCTTGGTTGTATGATGTGTTGTTGTCTGCCTCCATGATGTTGCAAAATCCATGTTGGCTTAAATGAGATGAAGAATGAGGATTTGGTGCTTTTGTTTCAAATTCCAAATGTGAGAGGAACTGTGGGAAATAGGGCCGTGTGAATAGTGGACTGCAAGAGAGTAGGGTTTGTGTTTTGCAACATTCATACTCTTACAACCGATCTTCAAACAACTCCAAACACTGAGCAAAGATAATAGCAAGATGATTTAAAATTACAGGAGGTAAAGGAGACTGAGAGAATTTGAATTTTGAAGAGCAGTGGCAAAAAATTTTGTGTTCTGGCCCAATGCGTAGCGCTCCTTATATGCGTAGCGCCAGTGTTATTTTACAAAGGCAGGGGAAGCTATATGCGTAGCGCCATTTTTGTAGGAGGCTTTTGGAGGCCTTCCTGGTGTCCAAATCAGGTGCAGGATAGCTAGTTGGAAAGGTATTTGAGTCTACTTTCTAAACCATTTAGAATTTTTCAATTTGGAGTTCCTTGGCCTTGCCAAAAATCAAATCTCCCAAGACTGGTCAAAATGTGCCAAATGAGGCTGCCTCAAGGCAGAGTGTTGTTGCAGTCAACTGTTGAATGCCTTCCTCAACTCCAAATTGAGCTCATGATAGCCCATTGGAAATATATTTTTGTCTAGTTATCCTTTGACTCATCAAGAAAGTTATTTGGCCAACCAATCTAGGCAAAAAATTGATTTTCCCAAGGTCACTTCAGAGGTGCATCAATTCTCCCGAGGCGATTGTATTTTTTACATTTATCCAAAACCATTATACCTGTGTAAAAAGTGAAGGAGGTTTTTCTTCCTTGGAATTTTGTGAACACAAATTTCTCTCAGTTTTCCAAAATTCATCTTTTCTTGCTCTGAAACATCATTTGAGTGAAACCTATCCCGATGTGTGGAACAAGAGATTTGTCGAAATGAAGCGAAATGAAGGGGATAGGGAGCTTCTAAATTCTTGAGGAAATTTTTGGCAGTAGGGAGGGATGTTAGGAAGCAGGGGAAAATGGAATATCAGAGATTGAGTGAGGGGAAGGGGTCCAAAAGGGAAAAACATAGGCCCAACCTAGAAAATTGCCAAGTTGTGGCAAGAAACTAGGGTTTGTGGAAAAATGAGGAATTTGGGGAATCTCAGTGATGGGAACTGTTTAATAAGGTACATGAAGGATAGGGGAAGGTGTATGAACATCTGGATACAATTTTTTCTAATGATTTGACCATTCAAGAGAAATTACCTCCAAAACCCTAGGAGAGGGAAATGGACCTTACCAAGGCACAACTGAAGCATGAACAAGGTGTAACATGACCCAATGGAACCTGATATGATGAGAACAACCATATGAATGATGATAGACTCAGCTGAATAGTGACATAGACTGACATTTGGGAACTTTGAAAAGAGTGAAAACAAACCCTAGACCTAATGCCTAGTGACCAAATTTTGCTTGAAGACTCTTTGAAATGACAAAATTGACCTTGACACCTTAAAATCACTTTGTAAGAGCATATTTGATCACTGGAGGAAGGCTACAAAGTTTGACACTAACATTGGCTCTAATGGGGATTGTAGCTCCTTGGAGGTGCCAAGAACAGCAAATCTTTGGGAGAGCAGACCAGTGCCTTCATCCATTGGGCAATGGAGTCAAAAACTCAAGCTGAAATGTATGACTGAAAACCGAGACAAACTAACTTAACAACAAGACTGAAAATTGATTCGCAAATGACTCATGACTCAACTAAAAACTAATGCGATACTTAAACACAACCGACAAACTGAAAATGATGCTCAAAGGGGAGCTTATTCATCACAACCTACTCTAACAATTTCATTCATCACCTGATCAAGTGAAATGAAACAACTAGTGCAACCAAGTAAGTATTCCATCTGCTGTTCGAATTTTCCGCAAGTGCTCACTTATGAACAACAAGAGAGAACTACTGAAAGGCCATGATAACTTAGAAACAGATCCGTTGAATGATATGAATTCTCTATCCGCCTCCAGAAACACTACAGAAGGATCTTGAAATTCAAGCACACTGGAACTTAGATCATCCAATGGATTACTTCTCTTTTCCTCATACCATGAATGCAAACTTTGATCTGAGCCTTGTGATGAGACCTCTGCTGAAAATGACAAAGAAATTGGCTGCTGGATCAAGTTTGTATCAATACACGTTTCAACCTCACATATAGTCAATGGAGAGAGACTTTGACTGCAAACCTCATCCAAAACATCAGCTATTGGATCATGAAAATCTTGTAAAGACTGTTGCAACCCATTTTCTATTGGTTCCAATGTGATTACATGATTGCCTACATGCTGCTCATTCTTCACTGAAGATGTACTATGCAATTTTCCCTTCAAAAGCTGAAATGATTCAAAACAAAATGGTATGAAATCTTCTCGTATCATTTGATCATATGTGCCAACTTCCATGCCTTCATCTGCAACTTGACAATCAATGGCATTCGGGGGCTGCAAAGCTAAATATGAGAAGTCTTGAACAAGGTTTTTATTGCCTTCAAGATGGTCCAGATCAAGACTTGTTGACAGCTGATTTCTGATTGCATGGAAGTTGTCTCTGATGAACTGACATGAATCAAAACAAAAAGGCAAAGATCCTTCACTTACTTCAAAATTTGCTGCACTTTCCTCGTCACTGTCATAGCTGATATGTGATGGCTGAACATTGTATTCAAGCTGCTGAAAATGAACTTCTTCCTCCCACAAACTAGCTGCTTGTTTGATTGCAAGATTAGCTTCTGTTTGGAGAACATAATCATCATCATACTGATCAAACTGAGGCAAATCATCGGTATAAAACATATCATCAAGCATGCAGGTCATATCAACAGTTCTTTCTTCGCCAAGGTGATCTACAAAACAATCATTATCAGATCTATGACAACTAGGATAAGAAACAAAATGTTTTGGAGCGGCCATTTGTTCTTCTTCAATCAACAAGCCATGGGCTTGAACATCATAATCATTCCTTGGGGTGATCCTTTGCATCATCTCTTCTACTGCACTTACCAAAATGTCAAGCTTCACCTCTAGAGATGTTGATTCGGCCGGATCTATGTTTTTCATCTCTTCTTCTTTCAACCTTGCCCGTCGGATCAGCAGATGCGCCTCTACATTTACTGCACTGTTTTGCATCTCGTGAAGTGTTGCAATATCCCTTTCTCTCAGCTGAAACTCCATCTCCGGATCAAAGGCACCCGGATAGTGCAAGAGAGCAGATCTAGGAGTAGGCCTTATCTCAACTGGCATTGAATAATAAACTTGATTAAATCTGGCCGAAAACTATTGTACTGTCTCCCCTGGTAGTCTTTTAAGCTGGTTATACTCTTCTACAATCAAGAAAAGGTTCTGCCCAATCATCCACCTGTCGAGAAAAACTTTGACGAACTGCCGAAAATCTGAGATGCTTGCATCAGGCAGGGTTTTGAACCAACTCTTGACTTTAGCTTGCAAAGAAAGAGCAAAAAGCCTAATACTGACATCTTCTTCATCAATTTCAAAAAGGTCTAGAAAAGACTCAAAATTCTGCACATGTTACTCAACATTGACATTCTTACTTTCACCATCAAACCTCGGCAAGTATAGATCATATTTTTTGGGGAAAGCATGGAGAACAGAAGGTAAAACAAGAGGTTTATACCAATCTGGAATTTTACAAGGTGTAGGGGTATGTACAGCAGGTATAGAATCAGTCTTCATCTCTTGAGGTTCATTAGTTTTAAGATGGTCATCACAAAATTCGGAAAAAGGATCCTAATCAAGCTCAAAGGCATGCAAATCTTTGGTATTCACAATCTTCAAAGGGAAAGAATCAAATGCAGGCCTGGGATCTTTTCTCAAATACAATATACTTTGCAAAGCCTTCTTGACATTCTTGGGAAAAGAGAAGAAATAATTTATGACAAAGAACAAAATGTCTTGGATGAAATTCCAACTTGAATACCTGATCTGTCCAAGTTGTCCTTTCATGTTTTTGCTGGTCGGGATCATCCTCCAGTGGAGTCTTTGGATCTGATCTCAAAAATGATTTAGAATCACCAGGTGAATGATTTCATCCTTTCCAGTGTCTGATCGTTGTCCACCATCAACCATCAGATCTGAACTTGATACATGTACTGGGGCAATTAACAAGTTAGATGTGACGATTACAAGCTAGATCGGAGATTGACTTAAGCAACGTTTATCTACTTCCGCTAATGAAAAGCAAAAGCGTTTCGAAGGCTACCAGGCATAACTTCAGGCTCTGTCTGTAGCTTATAAAACAAATGACATTAACAAACAAACTATTTTCTTCCCCAGTATGGTCACCACTATGTTAGCGCTCAAATCTGCCTCAGGCCGAGGAAGGTAAAACTCGAGGCAACATCAAACCAAGCTCAGCCTCGTAGCTAGCCCTACGAGGACAGGAGAGGGCTCTCTCTGTGTCTATCTTAGCAAAAGGTCTTCAAAGGGGGCTGAGATCACTCAAAATTAATACTGATTTTAGGCTAGTAAAGAGATAGGAAAGTTTGATTTAGATTTTTGAGGTTTTTGTTGGAGAAAAAGGAAAACCAATTTTGGGTCCGGGGATAAGGCCAGATCTTTGCAGAATTCGAGTTGGGGCGAGGTAGGCAGTAGTATTGATGCTTTTAATTAGGTGTACGGATGGATCAGAATGGAAAGGAGCTGAAGAGGGCAAAGGAGAATATGGATCCTCTCCAAACTGGCGAAAAACATGTAAAACCAAACAAATTTAAAGGAAGAGCACTGTAAACAATGAATTCAACCTCATTTACTCATTCATTTAGTTTCAGAAGCATAAGGAGGGAATGGAATACATTTAAACATGAATAAACTTACAATAACTGAGAGAAAACACCATCAAGAACTGAAAGCCACAAGAATCCCAACAGGTGCTGCAAAACCTCTAATCTTTCCTTAGCCAAAATATGAAAAATATGTACAATAGTGTGCCAAAATCTTCCCAAGAGTCCAACCCTCTACTGACTGAAAATTTACATAATATAGACCAAGCCAACCCATTCCCTAACCTCTAGGGGGTGAGCTCCTCCTTCTAGGAGTAGTTTCAACCAATTCTAAACAAGGAACTGAAATCTAGGTAGTCAAACAACTAACCCCTATATGTTAGGAAACTGATTCATTACATTAAATTTTTGCTATTTTATGGATGAATCATCTAGAATAGGTAAATAAGTACCAAATTTACATCATGTACATTAAATTACATCAAGCTGGGTCAAAAATCACATCAAGAGGTGAAACTGGTCATGACTGGCCGAAATTCTGAGCTGGAAAGTGAAAAATTGACCAAAAACCTCTATGCGTAGCGCCTTGATCTCTATGCATAGTGCACCTTTCAGCATGTTTTTGGGGAACTTCTCGGCATCCAAATTGAGCTCATGATAGCTCGTTGGAAAGCCATGGATGTATACTCTCCAACCCAAGTGGAATTTTTCAATTTGGAGCTCATTTGCCACTCCAAAAATGCATTCTCCCAGAAGTACTTCCTGCTATTGCAAAAGGTGGCAACAAGGTGGTTTTCATGGTGTTTTTGGGCCTTTTGATCATCCAGAACTTGATGAAATGCTTCGGAAATAAATGAGCATGCATAAATTACCATGAAAAACCCAAAAATATAAATTTTTCCTCCAGAAAGTGTCCCAATAATAAGCGAGCGCGTCGACGCGCTACTCGTATAGCCGAAAAACCTGTTTTGTGACCAAAAAATTTCAAAATGACAAAAATTTCTCTGAATTTTCTCAAATTCAGAGCGAAGACCCTCCATCATGTATCATGCCCAGCTAGTGAAGCCTCGGCCAAAATCTGGAATGGATCAGGTGTTTCACAGTGCTTCAATGTCCTCCTGGTGTATGCAGTTCAGTGGTGCAATCTCTGTCTTGGTTGTATGATGTGTTGTTGTTCGCCTCCATGATGTTACAAAATCTATGTTGGCTTAAATGAGATGAAGAATGAGGATTTTGTGCTTTTGTTTCAAACGCCAAATGTGGTAGGAACTGTGGGAAATAGGGCCGTGTGAATAGTGGACTGCAAGAGAGTAGGGTTTGTGTTTTTCAACATTCATACTCTTACAACCGGTCTTCAAACAACTCCAAACACTGACCAAAGATAATAGAAAGATGATTTAAACTTACAGGAGGCAAAGGAGACTGAGAGAATTTGAAAAAACCCTAGACCTAATGCCTAGTGACCAAATTTTGCTTGAAGACTCTTTGAAATGACAAAATTGACCTTGACACCTCAAAATCACTTTGTAAGAGCATATTTGATCACTGGAGGAAGGCTACAAAGGCTGACACTAACATCACCCACATGCCAATGGGACAATGGAGGCATTCAACCGAGTTCTTGAAAACACACTAACTAAGGTTTGCAATGATCAGTGAAGTGACTGGGACCTATGCATACCTGCAATATTGTGGTCGTATCGAATGACATGTAAGAAATTGACAGGACAAACCCCTTTTAGGCTTGTCTATGGTTTGGAAGTCGTAATGTCTATAGAATATATCGTGCCTAGTTCGCGCATAGAAGCACTCATAGGTATGACAGATTGCGGAGCCCTAGAATAAAGGCTTGCGCAGCTAGATGAGCTCGAAGAAGAAATATTTTTGGCTGGAGTTCACCAGCAGGTCGAAAAGCAGTGTGAAAAGGCATGGCATGATTGACACATCAAGCTGCACACATTTAAGATGGTCAAGTTAAATGGGAAACCCTTCATAGGAAAGGTGAATGGCAGTTGCTTGAAGCCATACACTGGCATTCCGGTTATGTTACTAAATGGAAGTGGCACAGTCTTAGTGCTCCAGGCAGTTGAATGCAGGTGCGGGACTATAAACTGCACTGCACAGGTGGGGGAGCTACGCGATGGGAAGATTGTCTAAAGCAAGGATGTGTCACTGGGTCTGCGATAGTGCAGAGGGAGTTGCACTACCCAGGTAAAATGATGCAGGTTAGCTGGAAAGTGACCGTTAAAGATATTGTTCATGAAAAGATAGTAGAAGTGAGGCCAAATGGAGTAGGAAACAGCATTTAAGACGAGATTTATGGCTTAGATCCCTGATTTTTTTTTCCCAATCCGACATTAATGAAGTGGCTACCAAGTGAAAAACTGTTGGATTTGAATTCAAAATTCCTTATAAATTTCAAATGGTTGCCCAACAAAAAACACTTGGCATTTTGAGAATTCAGTTGTTGCGCTCTCAGGTGCACATGAACTGTGAATTATTTCAAGATCTAATAGCAAGTTCGACATTTGAACAATTGTCAAAAGAGACACAAGCACTAGTGAAAGGAATCATGTCAACCCATGTAGAAGCTATGAACACCGAAGGAGTGGCCACGAAGGAAAATGTGAAGGAAATTGATATGGGGACCGAAGTAGCTTCCACAGAAGTAGCTGAAGTATCAGCAGAGGTCCTTAAATCTCCAACAACACCGAGACCAAAGCCAACCCCAACCAAGGAGACCATGAAAGATAGGAAGGGAAAGCATCCTGCCATACCGATGCACTTATCACCAAGATAAAATCCACCAAAGCCCACTGCCTAGGAGAAAGCCAAGGATATAAACCTAGAAGTAGAAGAGGAGGATATCAAAGACATACCCATGAATGATGAGGATGTGGGAGTGGAAATAGAGGAGGTTGAAGCCCAAGGTGTGGACCCTATTACATGGTTTCCTGAGTATGTCCCTCCTCACAAACCTAAGTCCAAGGTCCCAAAGGACATTGATGAAAGTAAGACTACCCTGCAAACCCCTCTGCTACTAGATGAAATCACTTTTGACGGTTTGCGTTTGGCACTGGTGCCGATTTTGAAGCTCGAAGACTAGGACTTGGTGGACCATGAGAAGTTCCCACACCTGGCAACTGAATAGTTGATGTGCCACATCATAGACATGAATACGGGGATGACTTCACTAGAGCCACAAAAGTGGCTCAGAGGAGTAGAAAAGGCAGGATTACTCAACCTGCTCTGGGTGTCGCACTATCACTGCACCCCTGTGATAGTTTTGGTTATCAAGAAGCTATTGTGCTTGGTACATGATGGGTGTCTGTGGCTGGAGGAGCTGATACCCATCACTAATATGTTGATTCACCACATAACGCGCCTGTCGTATATAGGTGAAAACCCAGCTATGATCTTTGGCGGCAAGGGTGGTGAGCTGGCACTCACAGAATCAATGAAAGAGAAGTTCAAACTGGAAAAGAAGCCATTTGGTACGCTATCTCTAGCATCTACGACCATACCATGAAGGTTCCAACGCAGATCCTTACAGGGAAGGTGATGCGGAAGTGCCGCGTTGATGAGGTACCAACGCTTATTGTCGTGCTCACACAATAGTGCATGGAAGGAGTCCAGTTTAACTGGTCAGACTACCTTCGTGGAGAGTTCCTGGCGAACTTCCATGAAGCACAAGAGAAAAGCAAGATGTTCCACTATGCATGGCTCTTGCTGTTGACTATACTTATAGCATGGGAGCTACCAGTGGAGAGCCAATTCCCCTCGGTTGTGCCAGACCTTCCTGAAGTAGTGAAGTACACTTTGCTGTGGGAAACCAAGGACGCAAAGTGAATTCGAGATAGCAAGATCTCTTGGATCTTGATGGAAATGAATATCAGGATGGCTATCAATCACAAGCCGTGATTGTCGCCCACGGTATATGCTAACTTACTGAGGAATGTCAAGTTTAAGGCTGATTTCCATTGGGTTTCGATCAGTGCATGGAAGGACCCTACGCATAAGTGGTGCAAATTGTCTATTACCTAGCCATAGATGATGTCATTGATGCGATGTTAGATAAATGGCTGGCGGAGTGGTTTACCTTGATGGACTTGGCAGTGAGTGGAAGAAATTCCACTGCATAAAAGAAGAAGGAAGAGGCCAAGCTAAAGATGGCACAATTGGTCGAAAAGAGGAAGAAGGAGGTTATTGAGAAGGCCCAAGTAGAATGGACCAGAAAGGAGGTAGGAAAACAGACAAGTGGCACAGAGTGGGGCTTTGATAAAGGTGCAGGATCACCTTCACCTGAAACTAAAAAGGAGGACATAGAGAAGCACGCCGCAAACCCTCAGGAGATGTCTAGCCATCTTAAGCACCCGAGAAAGATGGAAAAGGGCGGGTCCAGAGAGAAATCCAAGGCAACCAAGACCTCGTGGGACCCCATCACATTTACGAAGGGCAACTTATATGACATCACTGACACAAATAGAGATGTCATCGCGGAAGCCCCCAACAATTTGAGAAGCAACAACAGCTCCTCCTAGGGGCCATTTAGTCTGGGCCACAGTAGTTGCAGACCCACACTTTGCAAGCTGGTATGCTATCTGCTAGCTTGGCTATCGGCACATCATAGGTTGCTAATATGTTGTGCACAAAGGTTTCCAATGTGCTAGTGCTATCGGATGGAGCACTAACTACAAAAAATGAGGCTCACAGGCCCACTGTTAGCGCCTTGAAGGGAGTGGGATTGAACCTTTCAACACTCCTGCATGAAGCACTCCACCTCTTGGAGGATGGATTTATTGTAGAGCTAAGGGCCCATGAGCACCGCACCCTCAAGCTGATCAGTGAACAAAATATAAACAATGAGCAGATGGCTATGCAAAGGAATGTTGCCATCACTGCCGACACTGAGGTGACTAGCCAGAACAAGAAGATCATATGGGTCATGGAGGAGGCCTGTAGAATGGCCCCAGAATTGGTTATTCTGGAGGAGGAGCTAATTGAGATCTGCATCTACAAATTGGCCACAAGGGTGGGTGACATTTGTACATAGATGGTACAGGTTTAGTTGGAGCTGAACTTGTAGATTTCAGAGCTCTAGTTGAGGGCTCAACCTTCAACATTTCCAGAAGTAAAGGAATAGCAGGCGGTCATTGTTATAGAAGAAGTTGTGAAAATGGAGAGTGTAGTAGCAAACTACACACAGTTGTTCGAACAATCACTTGAGGTCCTATCGGGCTTGTATGAGGACCCAAACGTACAGAGGCTATAAATGGAAGCACACTAACTCCAACAATGCTATGACGAAGTTAAGGGCACAACGTGATCCGTTGCACTAACACAGAGGTTAGCCAAGCTACAGGAAGCCAAGCAGCTAAAGGAACAGGTGGACATAGCACTGCAAAAGGATGCAGTGTTGAAGGCACAACTAAAGCCTTGGCTGAAGGAAGCCTATGGAGTCATAGGAAACATTGAAGGAAAGCTTGCGACTATACAAACGATGGAATAACATGTTGGGTCCCTATAATACTAGTAATTACCCCATTACTATTGTAGTTGCATCCCTTATTAATATTGTTGTGCCCCTATTATCCCCATATTGTTATTACTGTGCCCCATAGAATCCCTCTATTGTTATTTTTGTGGCTTTATATTATTATTGTTAGGTCGGCTGGGTTATATTGTGACTCCTTACACTCCTATATATAGAAAGGAGGTTTTTTCATTTGAATCATCAAAGAATTGTTCATTTATGTAATGTAAATGAGGTTTCCCCTTTGAAGAGGCTAAATTCTAAGGCGTTGATCTATCTTTTCTATCTTTTCTTGAGCTGGTTTATTAACATTTGGTATCAGAGCTTTGGATTCTAGGGTTTCGCTGCTCCAAACAGGTCATCGTGGAATTTTCACTATAACTTTTTTTTTGAGACGTTTCAGAAGGTGCAAAAAAAACCCATTTTAGAAGAAATCGTGCTGAACCTCAGGTCCAAATTTCAGAGCTTTTCGCACTATATTTGCAGAGATATGATCTGAGGAAGTTGGTATTTTTGCAGACTCCTAAATTACATTCCAAACAGGTGACCTGGGGAAAATCATCATAACTTTCTCTCTGGGGATCGGATTGAAATTTTGTAAGAAGGTATAGAAAGAGGACGGACTGTAGCTTCTTTTATGCATCTTTCAGATCCAAAGGTCGAAACAGTGACTCAGGCATGTCGTACAAGTTCGCTCTACTGAACTAGTCTATAATCAAGTCATTGTGGGAGATTTCGCATAACTCTTCCTTGGAGAATCCAATTTGGGTCAGACTTGTGGCATTGGAAAGAGGACACAGAGGGCTACTGTATACCACAAATTCAGAACTAGATGATTAGAAAGTACAGAGATACATCAGAGGCAATATCGAGCTCCTACAAAGTGAAAAAAGGTGTGTAGATTTTCTTAAATTTTTGCTTAAGCTTGGTTTGAAAATTTATTTTGAAGGAATTCAAAGGGCATAGTAGAGCATTATTATCAGTAACTGATGCCTCGAGGAAAGAAAATGCAAACACCTAGTAAGGAACCTGAAAGCTCTAGCATGACTCATGAAGAAGAGGAAGAAATGCTACATGATATATCAAAATTACAAGAACAAATGCAACAAATGTCACTGTCACAAAAGCTAACAGAGGCTAAGATAAATGGCGTGGAAGCTAAGATGAATGGCATGGAAGCTAAGATGGACAACTTGAAGATAGATTTGGACACAAATTTGAAGACAGGCATGGCAGATTTGAAGACAGATTTGACAAATTTTCTACAAGAAATACTTACCAATGGTGAAAAGGTAGTAAAGGAAACTCATGATGCGAACAAAAGAAATGTTAATCATGATTTCTTGGACTCTAATGTGGTATCGAAACACACCATATTCCAAAAATCGATATGAGGAAGTTTGATGGCAAGGATCCCGCAACATGGATATTACAAATGGAGCATTTTTTCGATCTCAATAATGTGCAAAACACACAAAAGGTACGTATTGCAACTTTATATTTGGAACCAAATCAGTTTGTATGGTATCAATGGCTTTGCTCTCGTAAACAAATTATCACTTGGGAAATTTTTACGGAAGAATTGTTAGCACATTATGAGGATACAAAAAGCAACATTTTTTTTAGCCAATTGATAAGTCTCAAACAAAATGGTTCAATAATGGAGCACATTGAGGAGTTCCAAAAATTGAACATAAGGGTAAAAGATATTCCAGAGGAGCATAGGATTGATGTGATCATAGGGACTTTAAAGGATAATATCCAACATGATGTTCGCCTTTGGGAACCTGATTCATTAGAGAAGGCATTCAGGTTAGCAAGAAAAATGGAAAGCAAAATTATGGCAACCAGGAAGCTTGCCACTCACAACTATAAAGATGGAAGTGTGATTGCTCCTAGTCTTCCACAACCTATAAGGTTGACACCACAATGATTGGAAGAAAAAAGAGAAAAAGGGCTTTGTTACAGTTGTGATAGCAAATACACTAAAGGTCATAAGTGTGCTGAGAAGAAATTATTCTACATAGATTGTGAAGAGGAAGAAGAAAAGGAGCAAGAAAGGTCAAAAGAAGAGGATATACTCCAGGAACAAAGCCTAGATAAAGAAGAAATGAATCTGACCATATCTTGTAATGCATTGGCAGGAATTACCACTCCTCAAACCATCAAGATAGAAGGACAAATCAAGAAGAAAAGGTACTAGTGTTGATTGATTCAGGAAGTACCCACAATTTTATTCATTGTAAGGTAGCAAAAGAATTGAATTGCTTCTTATACCCAGCACCAGAGTGTCAAGTGATGGTTGCAAATGGAGGAACAATAAATTGCTCTGGAAAGTGCCATAATATCAAGCTATCGATGGGAGAATATGTATTGACTAGCCCAATGCTTTCCATTCCAATGGGAGGTGCTGATGTTGTACTAGGATTACAATGGCTACAATCCTTGGGTACAATAGCTTTCAATTTTCAAGAACTTTTCATGAAATTTTCTATGGAAGGAAAGGAAGTTGAATTAAGGGGTATTGCAGGGAAACTGGGAAAGATAATTAGCTCTAATGGTATGACAAAGCTTCTAAAAAAGGAATAAAGGGGTGTAATTGCACAATTATGTTCGCTAGATGTTTCCACATTGCAATCATCTATTTCTCCAGATCTCCAAAAAGTCTTGGACAATCATTCCAAGGTATTTGAGACTCCCAAAGGTCTCCCACCTATTCGTGATCATGATCATGCTATTCATTTGATTCCAGGAAGTGTTCCTCCAAACATCAGGCCGTACAGATATCCCTATGCCCAAAAGAGTTAAATTGAACGTATGGTTGCAGAAATGCTAGAGGCTGGTATAATTCAACCGAGTCAAAGTTCTTTCTTTGCTCCAGTAGTATTAGTGCACAAGAAGGATGGATCATGGTGCATGTGTCCGGATTATAGGGAGCTCAACAAGCTCACTATTAAAGATAAGTTTCCCATTCCCGTCATTGATGAATTACTGGATGAATTGCATGGATCAATTTACTTCACCAAGTTGGATCTTCGTTCAGGATATCATCAAATCAGAATGAAGACTAAAGACATTCCAAAAACAGCATTTAGAACTCATGAGGGTCATTATGAATTTTTGGTCATGCCTTTTGGCCTTACCAATGCACCTTCAACATTTCAAGGTTTGATGAATTCCATTTTCAAACCATTCCTTAGAAAATTTGTGTTAGTATTTTTTGATGATATACTAATCTACAGAAAGTCTTGGAAGGATCATGTTGAACATGTTGACAAGGTGCTACAACTATTGGAGGAGAAACAATCATATGCAAAAAGATCCAAATGTTTCTTTGGAGTACAAGAGGTGGAATATTTGGGCCATATTGTATCTCATGAAGGAGTTAAGGTAGACCCTAGCAAATTAAAGCCATTAAGGAATGGAAAATCCCCACATCCATAACGCATCTGCGAGGATTTCTCGGGTTGACAGGGTATTATTGCAAGTTTGTTAAGAATTATGGGAGAACAGCAACACCTCTAACAACATTATTGAAGAAAGATGCATTTTCATGGACTCCAGAAGCAACAAAGGCCTTCGAACATCTTAAAGAGGCAATGTGCCAAGCACTGGTCTTAGCTACACTAGACTTCACAAAAACCTTTATTGTGGAATGTGATGCTTCAGGAAATGGAATTGGTGCTGTTTTAATGCAAGATGAAAGACCCATTGCTTTTGAAAGTCGTCCAATCAAGGGAAAGTTTTTACACAAAGCTATTTATGAGAAGGAAATGTTGGCAATACTCCATGCACTTAAGAAATGGCGACCCTACCTAATGGGAAGACACTTCAAGGTAAAAATGGATCATGATAGCCTTAAATACTTTTTAGAACAAAGATTATCCTCTGAAGAGAAACAAAAGTGGGTCACAAAGATGTTGGGTTACGACTTTGAAATCATCTACAAAAAAGGGAAGAAAAATGTGGTGGCAGATGCACTCTCAAGAAAGGATGAGGATGTGGAAGCATTGTTGTGCGCCATTTTTATTATCCAACCAGATTGGATAAATGGAGCAAGGGAGGAATGGAAGAATGACGAAGAAGTATGGGCACTTATTTAGAAGTTACAACAAGATTCCAGTACGTCTGATACATTTAATTGGAAAAATGATTCTTTATGGTACAAAGATCGCTTATACCTCTGTAAGAATTCCCAACTAAAACAAAAGATTCTTATGGAATTGCACACTTCTCCCTTAGGAGGGCACTCAGGATTTTTAAAAACTTACCACAGGGTTAAGAAGGAATTTTTTTGGGATGGCCTTAAATCGGATATTCAAAAATTTGTGGTGGAATTTTTGGTTTGCCAACAAAATAAAGTTGAAACAATTAAGACACCGGGTCTATTACAACCTTTATCCATTCCAAGCCAACGTTGGGAGGAGGTTTCAATGGATTTTATCACAGGTTTACCCAAGTCTGAGGGAAAGAGTGTCATCATGGTGGTAGTTGACAGAATTACCAAGTATGCACACTTTTGTGCATTATCACATCCATTTAAAGCCAGTACGGTTTCTACTGCATTTATGGAAACAATTCAAAAGCTACATGGAAACCCAAAGATTATTGTAAGTGACAGAGATCCCATTTTCACTGGAAATTTTTGGTATTTTCTTGTCTTGGTACTCAGTTAGCTCATAGCTCATCTTATCATCCTCAATCTGATGGGCAAACTGAGATAGTAAACAAATGTTTGGAAGGATATCTTCGTTGCTTTGTATCTGATAAACAGACACAATGGGTCAAATGGTTGCCTCTGGCTGAATGGTGGTATAACACTTCCCTCCATACAGCAACAAAAATGACCCCATTTATGGCACTTTATGGATATTAGCCACCATCCATCACATCATATTTAAGAGCAAATTATAAGGTTCAAGCAGTGGAACATCACATCGAACATCAACAACAAGTCCTCCAACTCTTAAAGGATAACCTCGTGTTGGCACAGAATAGAATGAAACAACAGGCAGATCAACATCGCAGTGAAAGAAGTTTTGGTGTAGGTGATTGGGTATTCCTACGGCTACAACCATATAAGAAAATGTCCCTCAAGCAAGCTAAGAAGGATAACAAATTATCACCAAAGTATTATGGTCCGTACAAGGTGTTGCAAAAGATTGGTACTATGTCATACAAATTGGAGCTTCCTGCAGCTTCTCGATTGCATCCAGTTTTCCATGTTTCATGTTTAAAGGAGGTTATAGGCGACAAGCTCCCAGTTCAAACAATATTGCCAGAACTTGATGAGGAAGGAAAAATTATATTGGAACTAGAAGCAGTCACAGAAACAAGAACTCGACAGCTACGAAATCGATTAATCTCAGAGTATCTTATCAAGTGGAAGAACTTATCCGCTGAAGATTCCACATGGGAGGATGAGAATTTTATATAGAAGCATCCAGAACTACTCAACTATTGAGGAAAACACTTTTTTTGAAGGAGAGGGGCATGTTGGGTCCCTATAATACTAGTAATTACCCCATTACTATTGTAGTTGCATCCCTTATTAATATTGTTGTGCCCCTATTATCCCCATATTGTTATTACTGTGCCCCATAGAATCCCTCTATTGTTATTTTTGTGGCTTTATATTATTATTGTTAGGTCGGCTGGGTTATATTGTGACTCCTTAGACTCCTATATTTAGAAAGGAGGTTTTGTCATTTGAATCATCCAAGAATTGTTCATTTATGTAATGTAAAGGAGGTTTCCCCCTCGAAGAGGCTAAATTCTAAGGCGTTGATCTATCTTTTCTATCTTTTCTTGAGCTGGTTTCTTAACATAACAACTTCAGGCTAATAGCAGAGGGACAGTAATCGAGAAGACAATCAAGGATCTGATGCAGGAGGCAGCTCAGTGCATTGCCAAAGTTGCAATCATCAGGGTCGATCTAGATGGGCTTCGTGCAAAGATCTTCACACCTATCAAGTGACTCGAGGGCGAGTCATGATCTTTGTGTTTGGGGCCTATTGGGAGTAGGATCCCCTAAGGGAACGTTTGGGGCTAAAAGCCCATGTTTAAGTCAATTTTTTGTAATATTAATGTAAAGACTCCATGTTTTGTGGTCGCAGAGTGTAGAGGTGTTATGTGTCACAAATGATATTCTTCCCTTAGTTTTGTAAAGTAAAGTTGGTTGTAAGAGATCTACCCATCACCCATGGACCATGGGATTGTATAGAAAGAGCTAAGCTCTAAGTAGTTAGAGGGATAGAACATGTAAGAGAGTCATAGCTTTAGATCAAGAAGTCTGAGCCTTGGTTTGTAGCATAGGTAGAGGCTCTGTGGCTGAGTGCACAGAGGCCTAGGGTAGAAGTCTGCAGCTAAGTGTGAGGACCCCTACAGCTGTGTGCGCAGGGTGGATAGAGTCTGTAAACACTTGGGAGATATTAACAAAAGGAGTTATTCTACAATTTCTATGTCTTTCATCTGTCGATGCATTTGGATATTTTATGTATGAATTTCCTTTATTATGCTTATACGATACACAAATGAATGCCACTACATTGAATAATTGAACGCAATTACAAACATCTTCTTGTGCGGTGATATATTTAAGTAGTTGACAGGATAAGCAAGTCACTTAGGGTAATTGAGGAATCTGCATGGCACACTGCCATAACAACGTGAAAGTACCTGAGCACTAGGTTAGGGCTACACGAAGGTTGATTGTATACTTTCGCGAAGGTATTGAAAGCTGGAATAGGGAGTTTGTCTTACAAGCCATAGAATGAGACCACCTGTGCGAAGGCAAGGATAGAAGAAATAAAATGACATCAAAACCATCTCATGGTGTGGAAACTTGGTTCCAGTAGCCCTCGATACTACTTCAGGTGAGACTTCAGTCCACCCTCTGCGGGCTGATGCCTAAAGGGCCAGTAGTGTAGGGATTTTTTTGGCTATTTAAAGTTGAACTTGGGTCAGGCCCCCTCAAGCCAACAATTTCTTTTGGTTTATGCTTCTTTTATGTGTATGCTTCATGTTGTACCTTAAGAAACCAATTTCCTGGCTGTGTAGAAATTACGCTTAAGACATTAATGATTGTAATTACTGTCACTTGATTATATGTTGTATTCTCAGATGAAGGACCTAGAAAACTTAGTTTTTAACTATTAATAAATATGTCACTTGAAAATCTCAGAATTCCATTTACTTGTTGAATATAAATGATAAATGAAGAAGGAAGAAGTCAGAGACAATATGCTGCTTTAAACAAAATCTATTATCTATGACACTTGGAAAAGTTAAAGATAATATGCTGGTCTTTCAAAGAAACTACTATCTGTAACTTATAAGAATTATGAAAATGAGAACTGAATCATGGAAAATACGTTTCTTAGCATAGAAGCTACTATCTATGACCCTTGGAGAAGTTAAAGATAGTATGCTGCCTTACACAGAAACTATTATCTATAACTTAGAAAAGAAGGTGAAAACTTCAAGTATAGGAGCGCTCTTTTAAGGAATTTTAACTTTATCTACATAAGAAAATAAAGAGCTACAACTTTATTACTATACTTGAAAGAAGAAAACATAAGATGACACATGACAAAGAAGTTACAAAATTATACCCAACAGTTCATGGAAACTTCTCATTCTTTCATAAATCAACAGTTATATCAGGAATACAGTGGCCTAGTCTCTGGGTTCTCCAAAATTCGAACAACAACCTTTTTCTTTGTAGTTTTTCCTCTTTTATACATTGGGAAGAGTTACTAATCTCTAAAATTATCAAACTACTTAACTGCTTCTCTATCTATCTAAAGTAAACATTATTACAAAATTTTACAAAGGGTAAAGGACACCTCAAATAACATACAATAGCAATAAATAATTGAACTAGCAGATGAGGATAAATGCTGGCTTTTTGGCTCTATTAATCATCTCTTGAGTTCCTCTGTGGATGCTTTAATAATTCTTAATCTACTTTAACCATAACTAACTCTGTTAGACTTTGACTTGTGCAAAACCTGGGCTTATGTATTTATCGTGCATTTTGATTGGCCAAAATACAAAGAAAACATGCCCAATTACCTTTTCTTCAGATTTGGTTTTAACATTGATTTTCCCTTTATACAATGAAATTAATGCTAATCTTTTGTTTACCGCGGAACTCCAAAATAATTAAATCAACTTCATAAATCCATCGGATTGCCCATTTAATGCTCCATTCACTTCGTATCACAAATCGCAATCAACCCTTTCAAATGATATATCAATACAAAACTTAATGATATGCGATATAACGAACACGCCGAGAGTTTAAAACATAATACATATATTTTCGGGTCCAACCAGGGGTGATTTCATATAAGTGCTGCTACATTTTTTGATTGTGATTTAATCATATCACTAACACATATATATATCGGATCCATTCTCCACCGTAGATTTCAACCATAGGATTTGATGGCTGATATCAATTTCAGGTGGACTACTTGCACAAGAGTTGCCCGCCTAAAATGAGCAGTTTTTATCTCTCCTCTAGTTGCTACGTGTCAACCATTGAATGGAATCAGGCGCCTTCCTCTAAATACCATTTACCATTTTTCATCCACCCAAAATCCTACTTATAGCTTTAAATCCACCCTTCGTCTTAGTTAACACTTGGACTTATTCATGTCCAATGACCATAGATCTTTGACCATTGATGGCGGTGATGCTCCTTCATATTTCTCTTCCACCAACACTTTTGTTTAATCTCCACCGTTCGTTCCTTGATTCCAATTTACATGATTTAGTCTAGATCGTTCATTTACTTGGACCTCATCCGTTGATCTCCAAGATCCAATTGTTCCTATGCATTCATTCTTCATTTGTCCCCTTACTTTGAATTTGTGCCATTTCTTCAGTATTTTGTGGTTCTAGGGTTTTCTTTAGGGTTTTGTCCTTTCATTTTCCCACTGCTCAACTCTCTCTGAGCTTGACTTCTACGAATTCTCACTTTGCTGTTATTCTTGGGCTTTACAACATAGTATATATATATATTTCGGTTATGGCTCCATATAACCATTTATATTATGATTTAACTTGATCACATGGGTATACTGGGACCGATTCTTTTATACTTGTTCCTTTAGCAATTTCGCTATGTCATTATCACTTCTTCCTCTTGATTTTATCTTTTTTCAAATATTTTCAAGTTCTTGAATGAAAAATGAATACTAAAAGCAACAAAATTGCATGTTACAACATCTGGGTCCACCTGGGGATATTTCTTTTTCCACAGAAGCACTAAGAACAATAGATTAGTGCCTTCACTTTGGGCATGGAGTCATATATTGCTTTGCATAAATTTAAATTCTATGGCATTTGTACACTGATTTCACTCCGGTATTTACAATGAAATGATGCTTATTATTCATAACTGGAAGTAATGCTTTAAGTATTGCCCATTGACAGGTAGCTGTAGAGTTTCACCATCAAGATTCTCAAGGATGAAGGTATTATTGGATCTTACTTCAAAAATTCTAAAAGGCCATACTAGAGAGGATCAAACTTCCCATGTTTACCCTTATCTTCTCTTTTGGTATCCCATCTCAATACTAAATTTGCAGCTTTAAAATCAACTTCCTTGGCTTTTCTATCAAAAATATTTTTCATCTTGGATTGATACATAATCAAGTTGTCTCTTACCTTGTACCTATTCTCACTTAGCTCCATCACTTTATTCACTCTTCTTGTCAAAGCATTTGGTTCTTCTTTCACCTCTTGAATCATTGCAATGACCAGCTTCACAAGTTGACTTGGAAACAGAGCTTGAGTTCCATATACTAATTCAAAAGGTGATTTCCCTATAGATCTTCTTGTAGTTACTCTAGCAGCCCACAGAGAAAACTTTAACGTAGAATCCCAATCTCTTCGATTTTCTGCAATGGTTTTCTTAAGGATCTTCATCAAAGTTTTGTTAGTAGATTCAACTAATCCATTTCCCTATGGATGGTAAGCCATTAAATGGGACAAAGTAACATTATAATTCTGACAAAAAGAAATAAACTTACTTGAATTGAAGACTTGAGCATTGTCTATTATAATTCTGATGGGGCATCCAAACCTGTTGAAAATATTCTCCTACAAGAACTTCATTACTATCCGATCATTTGCTTTCTTAGTAGGTATAGCCTCTACCCATTTGGTGAAATAATCAGTTGTCGTGAGAACCCACTTGTGTTGTCTACTTGAAGGTGGATTGATTTCTCCAACAAAGTCCAAACCCCATTGTCTAGATGGCTCCTCTATGTAAACTGGAATCAAAGGTAAAGGGGCTAATCTCTTTTTCTCGACAAAAAGCTAACGCTTCTGACAACTTCTAACAAAATTATATGTATCACCAAATAAAGTAGGCCAATAAAATCCTGCTTGAAGGATCTTATGTGTGGATACTTTCCAACTATAATGTCCTCCACATAACCCCTCATGATAATCTTTGATTGTTTCTGTAAATTCATCCTCTGTTAAACATAGCAATAAAATTCCAATAGGATCCTTCCTGTAAAATCTACCTTCCACAATCACATATGGTTGTGCTTTGATCTTTAGTGCCCTATACTTTGTTCTACCTAAGGATTGAGGATAGGAAAGAAAGAACAAATAATGAATTATATGCTTATACCATTCTAAACACAAAAATTTATACATAATCTTCATACCTAGACCTTGCTTTCCTTCACTTTCTTCAGCTGCTTTTTCATCCACAGGTGCCAGCAAGTTGATTCCCAATGCCTGAAAGTTTGATTATGTCAACATTTTTTCCAATCCTTGTCCTTTCACCAACTTTGTGGGTTTTATGTCCAAATCATATTCTTGGATCTTGGCTATCCATTTTCCTCTTCTACCTTTTACATCTCCCTGTAGTAATACATATTTCACTGCAACATTTGGCACATAAGAAATGATGTGTGATTGCAACACATAATTTCTAAAAGCTTTCAGGGCTTTTACCAAAGCGTACACATGTTTCTCAAGAATATTATATTTCAAGTCAGAATCGCTAAGAATCTTACTGAAGAATGCAACTAGTTTCTGTTTCTCTTCATCATTCTTCTGCAGTAAGACAATAGCTATTGAACTTGATGATGCGAATGAAAAAACTTGGAAAGGTTTTTGGTAATCAGGGATAATTAAGACTGGAGCTACCTGTAATGCCTCTTTAATCCTGGAAAATGATTCTCTAGCTTCTTTGGTCCAATTCACTTCATTCTCCTTCTTTAGCATATTAGTAATTTGTTTTACAATTTCTACATAGTTGGAAACAAATCTTCTTAGGAAGTTTATCTTTCCTATAAACTTTTGAATATCCTTTTTACTCCTAGGAAATGGTATTTTTTGCACAGCTTGTACTCTGGCCGGATCTATCTTCACTCCATCTCTGGAAACAATGTGCCCCAATAGTTTTCCTTCTTCCAGAGCAAAAATGGATTTCTTGGGATTTAAGGAAAGTCCAAATCTTCTACATTTATCAAAAGTCTTTTTTAAGTGGTCCAAATGTTCTTCATCAGACTTTGAGAAAACAGTAATATCATCCAAATATATTACTACAAACTTATCTCCAACAAAAGTAATGTCCATAGCCCTTTGAAATGTAGCACCTGCGTTCATCAATTCGAAAGGCATTCTGGCATACATAAAGGTTCCCTAGGGAGTTTTGAACGCCGTTTTCTTCTGATCCTCCTTATCCACAGCCACCTGGTTATAACCAGAAAATCCATGTAGCATTGACATTCTAAAATATCCCGTTACCTTTTGCAGCACATGATCCATTTTAGGCAATGGATAGTTATCTCTCATAGAAGCCATATTGAGATTTCTAAAATCCACACATAACCTTATTTCTCCATTTTTCTTTATCACATGCACTAAATTAGCCACCCAATCAGAATCCCTTAGTGGAACTATTATTTTGGCATCAACAACTTCTTGACCTCCTTTTCAATTGATGGTAGAAGCAAACGATTTATCTGTCTAAGCTTATGTTTGTAGGGTTTAATTCCCTCTTTCAATGGAATATTGTGGTGAATAATATTTACATCATAAGTTTTGAGATCTTCATAATACCATGCAAATACATCAACATAATTCTTAAAAAATTTAATATATCTTTCTTGAAAATGAGGTGGAACTCCACCAAATAATTTCACTAACCGAGGATTCTCTTGAGTTGCAAGGTTGTGATCCTAAATGTGTTCCTCCTGTGAAATTTTCAAGGGGAACAAGTCCCTTTGGCATAATATTATCTTTCAATTGAAATATTTTTTGATTAGCTATTAAATATTTTAAACCACTGACTTCTGCAACTTCTATTATTTATTCTTCATCGTGATAAATTTCTGTGCCCTGAAACTCTTCAACCATAGTCAACAACTCCTTAATCTGCTGATCATCCTAAAAAACTTGCCAATTCTTAACATTATCAGGAATAGAGGGTCTATGTCTCATGTCTATCTCGTATCTTAGTCTTAGATTAATAGGAGGCTTGAAAGTACTAGCATTCACAACCAATGAATCTGCTAATCTATTATCATCTCTTGGAATGAATTGAAGGTTAAAAGCTTTAAAAAAGTTATAAATCAAATCCCATACCTCATTTATGTATGCCCTAAGCCTAGGGTGCTTTATTTGGCAGTGATATTTTATTTGTTTAATAATCAGCTCCGAATCTCCAAAAGAAAAAATTGACTCAACTCCCATCTGTTTAGCTATTTGTAAAGCAATAATCAAGGACTCATATTTGGCAAAATTGTTTGTTGCCTTGAACTCTAATTTAATGGAAAAAGGGCACATATTACCTCCAGGTGCAATTAGAAGAAAACCAGCACTTGTTCCTTCCTTGGAATAAGCTTTATCAAAGAAACATTTCCACACTTCTTCAGTTTGCAACTCTGTAATTACATTGGCTGAAGAAAGCTTCTTCTGATTATCTTCAGCTAGCTTTGCATTATCATTTAGCATGAAACAAGGAAAGTCATCCTTCTCCTAGATACATACAGGTGAATTACTTGCTCCATTTTTTTTTAATTGTTTTTACAAATCTAGTTTCTTTGTACAATCTCCTCCCTTCCCCACCAAAAGTTGGTATAATAGCATACACAAAATCTAGCTTCAAAACACCACCGAATTTAGCTCCCCAAGACCTAGATAGAAGCATTCCAAATCTAGCAGGAATATCTTCTACTACTACATCCATGACCAAGCTTCTAGCTGGAATTTGAGCTAGTGACATTGCCAGATCCTTAATGACCCCAAGAAACCTGAATTTGTTCAAATCAAAAGAATACAAGTCCCTATAGGGTTTGGCAACTTTTATATTTAGTTGCTTCATTACTGACAATGACATAAGATTGTGTGAAGCTCTTGAATCAAATATACAATTATGTAAGAGGAAATCATGGACTAATAAAGAAATATAAAAAGGCGGTATTGAAGAGTCTATTTCCTAAACATGTGGGCCAAAAACCACTATTGGTTTGTCTTCCTGCAAATTTACAGTGTCATTTATAATCTCATTTTCTTTCAAATTAACAAACTCAACAATCTCCTTTTGATAAATAGGTATTCTTGTCAATTCTATAAGAGGAACTTGAATTCTTACCTTTTCCAACTCCTTAGTAAGACTAAACAAGTGACCCTGTTTAGCAGTCCTTTCATTCTCCTCTTCAACTTTTTTCATGACTGGATTTACTTGAGGAATTGAAACAAGTTTTTCCAAAGAATTTTTTTCAACTTGATCTTGAGAAGACTCACCTTGAAGTATCTGTGTCTTTCCATTTGCATTCTGCTGCTACTTTCCTTTATTCACTTGTTTTGCAGGCTGAGATTCTTGTGGAGTTTCCTTTGGTGAGGAAGTTGAAACTGACTGCTCACTTTCATTTTCTTGATTTCTTGATCTTTTCCTTGATCTCGAGTCATATTTCTTATGTAGTTTATCCTACATAAAATCGGAGAATTGCTTCCAATATTCATGAATTTTATTTTCATCATGAATGGAATATGTTTCATCATATTGATACTCTTCTTCTTCGATACCATGTTCATCTTCATCTACTACATATAATGTAGAAATTTGATGTTCAGGTTGCTTCTGTTCTGCACCAGGATTTGCTTCTATATATAATAGTGCTTGTATCTGATTTTGATATTTTCTTTCCTTTTGCAAGATTTACAAAGGTTGTCTTCTGTATTACAGATTAAAGTTCTTATTATACTATGTTTTCTTCTGAAAATTCTTATTCTCTAACTCTAATTTATTTATCTTATCTAACAAATTTTTAATTACATTACACATATCCTCCAATGCTTGACTTTGACAGGATTCCATCTTTTCCTTTCCCTTGTCTTGGATAGGTTGTGTCTCTGGTGCTTTTCCTGAAGCCACCAGATTTGCTTCTATATCTAATGCATCTGTTTGTATTTGATCAAGGGTTGGAGACCTTCTTTCCCTTAATGTGGATCCAAAATTTGATTCAAAAGCCCCTGCAAAAGTTATTTTTGCACCAGAAGGAGGAGGCTTAATCTCCACTGGAAGATTATTGTACAACTTGTTAAATCTTCTGACAAATTCGGCCACAGTTTCATCAGACATTTTCTTTATGGCATTAAACTTTGTTAATGAATACCCTTGGTCTTTTTTTTTCTCCCCATTTCTAAATGAATAAACGTTCCATCTCTTCCCAGGAAGGAATAGAATTATTTGGAAATCCTTTAAACCATTTCCTTGTTTCTCCATCCAAGGACTGAACAAAAATTCTTAGAACAACATCTACATGTTCAACATTTTTGTTTTCTGTAAAATTGCAAAATATTGACACATGATTCTTTGGAGTTTGTTCATCTTCCCCTGTAAAGCAAGGAAGAATCTTGAGGTCTTCCTGTGGCAATTGAAGAGGTGCATACTATTCATTAATAATGCAGGTACTACCATGTTTATTGAACCTTGATTACCAACAAATGCAGAACCTAACTTGGAAGTAAATGGAATATGCAGAGGTGGTAATGTGGATATTCATTCAAGTTGAATAATTATAGTAGGTAAATGAAAAGTAACGGACTCTAAATATTGCTCTTGACAATTAGGTTTCTCAAATGAAGATGATGAAAAATATGACTCTTTATCAAGTGAATGTTTGGATAAGTTACTGCCTAATGTGGACAATGTAGGGATGGGTGTAATTGGGATCTTAGACTTTCCAGCCCTCCTAGAAACTAGCCTTTTAGGATCTGAAAGATATTGAACCTTCTGTTGTGAAGTGCATGATCTTATATAGGGTCTCCTTGAAGCCAGAGTTATTGCTTTTTCAAAACAACCAAATATTTCCTCCTCACTAAACAACGAGAGGAAAATATTGAAAAACCTAGGGAAAAGTGTTCTTGCCTTCTCTCCCTGGTAGCAGCGCCAATTAATGTTGTACCATAAGAAACCAATTTCCTTGCTGTGTAGAAATTGTGCTTAAGACATTAATGATTGTAATTATTGTCACTTTATTATATGTTGTATTCTCAAATGAAGGACCTGGAAAACTTGGTTTTTAACTATTAATACGTATGTCACCTGAAAATCTCAGAATGCCATTTACTTGCTGAATATAAGTGATAAATGAAGAAGGAAGAAGTCACAGACAATATGTTGTCTTACACAGAATCTATTATCTGTGACACTTGGAAAGGTTAAAGATAAAATACTAGTCTTTCATAGAAACTACTATCTGTAACTTAGAAGAATTAGGAAAATGAGAACTGAATCATGGAAAATATGTTGCTTAGCAGAGAAGCTACTATCAGTGACCCTTGGAGAAGTTAAAGATAATATGCTACCTTACATAGAAACTATCATCTATAACTTAGAAAAGAAGGTGAAAACTTCAAGTATAGGAGTGCTCTTTTAAGGAATTTTAACTTTATCTACATAAGCAAATAAAGACCTGTAGATTCATTACTATACTTGAAAGATGAAAACATAAGATGACACATGATAGAGGAGTTACGAAATTATACCCAACAATTCATGGAAGCTTCTCATTCTTTCATAAATCAACAGTTATATCTGGAATACAATGGCCTAGCCTCTGGGTTCTCCAAAATTCAAACAAAAACCTTTTTCTTTGTAGTTTTTCCTCTTTTATACATTGGGAATAGTTATTGATCTTTGAAACTATCAAACTAATTAACTACTTCTCTAACTATCTGAATTAGAAATTATTACATAATTTTATAGAAGGTAAAAGACACCTCAAATGACATATAATAATAAGAAATAACTGAACTAGAAGATGAGGATAACTATTGGCTTTTCGGATCTTTTAATCAGCTCTTGAGTTCCTCTATGGATGCTTTAGTAATTCTTATTGTGCTTTAACTGTAATTAACTATGTTAGACTTTGATTTGTGCGAAACCTGGGCTTATGTATATATCGTGCATTTTGATTGGTCAAAATACAAAGAAAACATGCCCAGCTGCCTTTTCTTCGGATTTGGTTTTAACATTGATTTTCGCTTTATACAACGAAATTAATGCTAATCTTTGGTTTATCACAAAACTCAAAAGAATTAAATCGGCTGCATAAATCCATCGGATCCGCCCGTTCAATGCTCCATTGACTTTGTATAACAAATCACAACCGGCCCTTTCAAATGATATATCGATAAAAAACTTAATGATATGCGATATAACGGACTCGTTGAGAGTTTAAAACATAATGCATATATTTTCGGGTTCGGCCAGGGGTGATTCCATATAAGTGCTACTGCATTTTGCGATTGTGATTTAATCGAATCGCTAACACACACACACACACACACACACACACACAGATATATATATATATATATATATATATATATATATATATATATATATATATATATATATATATATATATATCGGGTCCATTCTCCACCATATATTTCAACCCCAAGATCCGACAACTGATATCAATTTCGGGTGGACTACCTGCACGAGAGTTACCCATCCAAAATGAGTGTTTTTTCTCTCTCCCCTTACTTCTACGTGTCAAACATTGAATGGAATCAGGTGCTTTCCTCTAAATACCACTTACCATTTTGCATCCGCCAGAAATCCTGCTTATAGCTTTAAATCCTTCCTTCGTCTTGGTTAACACGTAGACTTGCTTGTGCCCGATGACCGTAGATCTTTGACAATTAACGGGGGCAATGCTCCTTCAGATTTCTCTTCCACCAACACTTCTGGTTGATCTCCACCATTCATTTCTTGATTCCAATTTACATGATTTAGTCTGGATCATTCATTTCCTTCGACCTCATCCGATGATCTCCAAGATCCAATGCTTCATGTGCGTTCATTCTTCATCTGTCCCCTCACTTTTACTCTGCTCAATTTCTTTAGTATTTTGTGGTTCTAGGGTTTTCTTCACAGTTTTGGCCTTTCATTTTCCCACTGCTCAACTCTCTCTAATCTTGACTTCTGCGAATTCTCACTTCGCTATTATTCTTGGGCTTTACAACATAGTATATATATATTTCAGTTATGGATCCGTATAACCATTTATATTGTGATTTAACTTGATTGCATGGGTATACTAGGATCGATTCTTTTATAGTTGTTCCTTTAGCGATTCCCCTATGTCATTATCACTTCTTCCTCTTGCTTTTTATATTTTTTGAAATATTTTCAAGTTCTTGAATGAAAAATGAATACTACAAGCAACAAAAATGCATGTTACAACACTTCACATGGTTATATGATCTTTTAGTTGCAATTATGTATGCATCTGTGAAGTAAAATATATAGATCAAGTTTGGTATAAGAGAAGGTCTTCTTGATGTGAATTGCATGAGTGAATGCTAACCACAAGATCCAAAAATGTGAAGGAAAACTCAAATCCTTTTATACCAAAGTAGGGCATTCAACATGAAGACAAAATATGACAGATGAGGATGCTTAGTTGAAGGAAGAGTGAAATTATCGTAAGATTTTCTACACCGTGGAAAAGAAAGTGGAATGTTCATTTGCAGAATATGAGAAGACCATGGTGAAGTTGAAAAAGAAAGATACAGATGATCATGCCTCGATAAATCAAGGAGAAGGAGGAGAGCCTCCTGAACCTTTGTCTCTGTCTTCTAGTGAAATTCCTTCTTCCTCCTCTTCTCATCATTCTAACAGGTATCATAGGAATACATCTAAAAAGCCATTTTTTAAGATTGATGTAAATTTTTATTTTCCCACATATTATGGACAATGTAATACAAAAAAGTAAAAAAATTGTATTAGACGTATTGAGGTCTATTGCTAAATTCAATAGATTGATGAAGATGAGGCTAAGATCTAATTAGAATCTCTTCAACTGTGTAGCACTTTTCTCATCTGGTGAGAGATCAGGCTACATAAAGGTAGAAATTTTTTGGTAATCCTCTTTCATCTTGGTCAAATTTTGTTTCTTCATTAAAAGATCAATTCTATCCTTTGGGTTTTCGGAAAAAGGTTTTAGTGGAATGCAAATATTTAAGATAAGGAAATGATAAAAATGTGTAAAGATTCACAAATATTTTAGGAAACAAGATTTAAATTTGGGCATTCCACTTGAATCACTACAAAATTTAACAAAGTATATTGGTGGTTTACATAGTTATATCAGGAATTAATTGTTGTTTTTGGAGCCTACTACTTTTTATGTCATAAGTGTGACGGCCATTCACCTTGAAAGAGGAGAAAATAATGACAAAGAGGATCATCCCAAGAAATCGTCTTTCAAACCTCATAATGGCAAGTTCAAAGCAAAAGATAAGGGAAAGGAAACAAAGGTAGCTTCAAACAAGAATGAATGAGGAAACCCATCTAGTTCACATTGCAAGAATGAAGGCCATGATGATGAAAATTGTTGGAAGTTTCAACCATAATTGAAGCAAAAGAGATTTGGTGGAAAGGGAAAAGAAAAGACCATGGAAATTGTGCACTAGGACCTTGGATATAACTCTCGTGATGAGACATAGATCAAAACATTGGACATACAAGGTAACTTTCACTTCATGGTAATGAAAATTCTAAAATGCATGCAAGTACAATTCCTTTAAATGAGTCTCTTGTTAATGAATGAAAGGGGAGTGAATTGTTCCATATTAGAGTTGTGATTAAACATAATAAAGTGGAAACCTTGTTTCATCTGGGATATGAGGTAAACTTAAATTTAGAATCCTCAATTAAGAAACTAGGGTTGATGCCAAGCCTCATCCAAAACCCCACCCTCTTGGTTGGGTGTGTGGCAAAGAAAAATTGCATGCAACCAAATAGCGTAGGGATCGATTTGTAAATGCATCCAAACTTGTAGATGAGGTTTATATTGATGTTTTACCATTCTATAACTATGGAATTGTATTGGGAAGTCCATATTTGTATGATAGGAAAGGAATCCTTTTTCTCCATGAAAACAAGTCCTATCTCAAAAAATATGAGGTGGAATACATTGTTAGGGTTCATCATACCAAGATCACTGCAATTCTTCTAAGTGTAGGTCAAATGAAGAGATTTATCAATTCCAATAAAGGGTGCATGCTCATGGTTGTGAGAGAAAAATATGTGGATACATCTAAATCTTTCTAAGGTTGTGATCCCACTTATAAAAAAGAATTATATGAATTTGTTTATAACTATACTGGGGATTTTCAAGATCCAAGTGGGTTTCCTCCAAAGAGTGAGATCCAATATGAGATTCATCTTGAACAAGATGCTCCTTTATAAAATATTGGTATGTACAGGTTTTCATCCTTTGAAATGGAGGAGATAAAGAAACAAGTGTAGGAATTGGTGAAACAAGGAGTCATAAGGCCAATTTCTTCTACATGGAGATCACCCATCATGTTGGTTCCAAAGAAGATGGCACATGGAGGATGTGGATGGACTACAGGGCACTCAACAAAATAATGGTGAAGAATTGGTACCCTCTCCTTTGAATTGATGATTTATTGGACCAATTAAAAAATGTTGTCTATTTCCCAAAACTGGACTTACGCAGTGGCTATCATCATGTTAGGATTGTAGAACAGGATGTATGGAAGACTAAATTCAATACTAAATAAGGGTTTCTTGAATGGTTGGTAATTCCATTCGTACTATACAATTCTCTTGCCACATTCATGAGGGTGATGAATGACATCTTTAGGCGTTTTCTTTATAATTTTGGACTTGTGTATCTTGATGAAATTCTTGTTTTAAGTAAAATTTTGGAAGATCATGTGAGTAACGTTAAAAAGGTGCTTGATGTTTTAAAAAAAGAAAATTTGTAGTCAAAATGTCTAAGTGTGAATTTTGTAAGATATTTTTTATTTACTTGTATCACATTGTAGTGGGTATGCCATAGGAGTTGTGTTGATGCAAAGATGAAACTTATATATTTCCATTCAGAGATATTCTCTCAAGTTGTTGTGAATTATCCCACATATAACAAAGAGTTGTATGCCTTGGTCAAAAGTGTGAAGAAGTGGAAGCAGTATTTGATTCAAAAGGAGGCCATCATTCACATAGATAACCAGCCCTTACAGTACCTCTAGTCACAGACCAAGCTTCAACAAGTACATCATTCTAGATGGATGGGGTTCCTTCAATAGTTTCATTGGGTAATAACATACAGGAAGGGAAATAGCAACAACGTGGTAGATATGCTCTCTCGTCCTCTTACTACTGCACCTATTATTTTTCAAAATACTTCATTATCTTTTGAAATTTATGCTGAATAATATGTTGTTGATGAATATTTTAAGGATATTTATGAAAAAATAACTTATGAATCATAGGTATACAAGTACCATTTGCAAGGAAAAATGTGGTACCACGTTGGAAAACTTTGTATCCCCGCCAGTGAAAGAATAAATGTATTTTGAGGGACATCCCTATCTTGTGTTGGGTCATTTTAGTGTAGGGAAAAATTTGTGTCATTCACAGAGGTTTTTTATTGGCCTCACATGAAAAAAATTATAAGAAGATATGTAAAGGGATGTGTGATGTCCTATGTTTGCAAGCTCAATAATAGAAAACTCGGGCTCTACACACGACTGCCTAATCCTTTTCATCCATGGGAAAGTGTGTCAATGGATTTTGATGGTGGTTTTCCTTTGTCTAGGAAAGGTCACAACTATTTTTATGTCATTGTGGATTGATATAGTAAAATGTGTGTCTTAATGCCTTGTAAAAAGCATATCAATGCAATGAAAAAATGCTCATCTTTTATTCCATTTTGTATGGGTCCACTTTTGGTTTCCCATATCCATTGTGTCTAATCGAAACTTATGTTTCCTTCAGATATTTTTGGATGAGTTTGTGGAGAATGATGGACACAAAGTTGAATGACTAGCTCGAGCAATGGTAGCTTATCTCTGAGAAGAGATGTGGTGGCTACATGCCTCTGAACTGTGTTTTTCTTTTTGTAAACTTGGCGGTGCTTCCTATATTTGTATTAATTTTCCAAAATCAGAAACTTCCATTTTCTCCAAATGGCTTACCTGCCCGAACGAAACTAGACAGCCACCTATCTACATTAAAACCTGTCCAAAACTTGAAAAGGTTTTTTACTATCCATCTAGCAATATTGTCTTTACTGTCTATACTACTGTTTAGATTAAACAAATTAAACAAGTAAAAGAATTTCATCAAAATTTTATCATATTTGTATTGGACTGCTGCTTCAATCCTCATTTGAGTATATTACTGGGGCTAGATCTTTGGCACTGGAGCCAAGCATCTCACTCCTCTTCATATCTTGTAGTGTCTGCTCAATTCTTCCCAAGACCAAGTTGTTTCTGTAGGCCTGTATCTGAACTATTTCTATTTCCCTAAGTAGTTCAGCCCTGACTGGATCTTTTTACTTGGTATTCTCCTTTACCTCTTTTCTGCCACACGCTGCTTGTTCTCGGTTAAGGGTCATGGCCTATGCCACCACATTCTTCATTACCCAATATTGTTGTATTGTTTGTATGAAGAGGGAGTGGCGGCCTCAAGAATTCCCTGGATCGGGAATCATACTTTCCCACTCCTCCATGGGGATGTCCTAGTTCTTGATACTATCATTAAGTTCTTTGTTTCAACTAGCAATTTGGGCTCTGATGTCTGGCGGGTTCCCTGCCATATAGGCATCAATAAGGGTTTTCATATGTTCACTAGCTGACTTTCTCCCTCTTTTCCTTTGTTCTTTGTTTGAGCTGCTTGTTCCTTCTGCCATCTTTTTATCTTGCTTGCCTCTCTTGGGCTCCATGTTGCTCCTTGCCTGCTTGTTACTTGCTTCATCTTGTTGTTCTTTGTCTTCCTCACTGTGTTGGGCATAGTGTGAGGTGAGACCTATCACATAGTCATTACAACTATCAAATTTATAATAGTAAAACAAAACAATTTCTAATTTACCTATTTCCTTTTTGTTATCCCTTCCATTTCCAAAATTTGTTTCTTTCGAAGTTTCTTTTGTAATGTCACCAGTCCTCTCCATGTTATGGGTTCTGTCCTTTATTGATTCTCTTTCGATTTTTCCCTCACGGAAACAATTGGCATGCGACCTGCCTGTCCTCTATGTCCTCATGGTTTCTTCCTCAAGTATGGTTGGTTTTCTACTCCTCACTTCCCAGGGTCTATCTAGTTTGGTTACATCTTCCCTCAAGCTGCTGGCACTATACTCCTCTCCTATAGGTTTTTTGTTTCCCTGATTCTCTTTTCTCTGAATTATTTTTCTTCACCAAGGTGCTTCCTTGTTACCTTCTGATTTCCTCCCATAGTTTCCTACAGGGGTGACTATAGTCTCGCTCTGTCTGATTTTATTTCAATCTTTTGCCATGGTGGAGACCTCTCCCTTCCTGGGTTCCAGTCGCTCCCACCTTACCTTCCTACCTCGGGTTTTCATAAGCATTTCTACTATTTTCTCCAGACCAGGGCCATAGGAGTGTTTGGGTAGCTCCTTTCCGGACTCATTCCTTTTCCTTATCAAATTTCCTATATTCTTACAGATATTCATCATGAGCCTTACAAAGTTAGGGATTAGAGGAAATACATACCAACTTGCACGTTTGATGCCACCTCTTTCCACAGGCTAGAGTGACAATATTCGGCCACCTTTCCTCTCTCCAACTCTCATCTCCATCTTCTGTATGGATCTAACTATGTCGTGATCTCCCTTATGGTTTATGCCCCTCCCCTTCCTATTATTTACCTTTGCTTCCACCTATCTGTCATTATTTCCTGCACTAATCCCTACACTGTAACCTCGGAATGATGACCCCCCATCCTGGCTTCCACCTCTTCACATTAATCCTCACTTTCTCCCATCTGCTCTTGCCATATGCATGCTATCGTCATCCTGCCACTTGCTAGCATCCTTCTACCTGCCCCCCTGCTTACTTCCCTACCCTCTTTGTTGTCATGCTCATCTGTCTCCACCCTCCTTCTCTTAGGGGCTGTACCTTCTTTACTCTACCCATCCAGTTCCCTTCTTCCCTATCTGCTCACTTCATTTCCCTCGTCTATCTATTCAACCTATTATCCTCTTCCTCTCCCTTCCCAGTCCCATCGCCCTGGTCCCTCTTGATTTCTTGTGTTACACCACGATCGGTGGGTGCCTATGAACTATGTTACAATGAGCCTCAAAGGCCTATTTATTATTGAGAAACAATGGAAAAATGTAAACATCCAAAATCCTAATCCTAGGAGATGAAACACCAAACTATGGGCTCTGTTTAGGTAAACTAGTACATCAACATCCCGGGGTCATAACTTTGGCATATGATCTTCATTTGATGTACACAATACCTCGTTAGAAAGATCTATCTGAGGAATACAAGTTTTGAGTCACCTACATTAGCTTATATACCATGTTGGCCACAGTTTTCCCCAACAAGACATTGTTTAGGGCCACAAAACGACTCTTGAAGTTTAGGACCCGAAAAATTGCCAAGATAGTAAATTGTTCTACAAATAAGGAAATTGGAAAATTGAAAGAAACAATGGTGGGGGTCCAAGTGGAATATGTGAGTGGCCACCAATATCCACCTAGATCACTGGAGAGGAGTAGATGTTTCATCTAAAGACTAATGGGAAAATAGAGGTTGTTAATGACGTAATGATATAATTAATCTGGGGATATTGTGGCAAGCATCCAAAGTTGTTGGATGAGTAACTTGCTTATATACAACAAGTCTATGAATTATTCCACTCATATCTTATCGTTTAAGACATTTTTTAGATATTTTCCAAAGGATTTCTTCGACATGGTCTTTGGGATATATGAAGATTCTAGTGAGAAAAGTGATACAGACAAGGCACATAAGTTCATGTCGTGAATTTAGATGATTCACTAGGAAGTGCAGGAGAAATTGGAGAAGAGTAAAGCTCAATAAAAGGATCGACATGAAAAGAACTTGGTTGATCACCAATTTTATGTTGGAGATAGGGTGTGGCTCCATATCGGTAAAGAAAAGATGAAAGGGGAAGGAAACACTTTGAGGTCAATCTGATCTGGTCATCTCACCATATTAGAGAAGATTGGAGGAAATTATTTTCACCATGATGTTTAAAACATGAAGTTCTATGATCCTCCTTTCATCATGGACACTGAGGACATTGGAAAAGTTCCTATAGTGGACAATTTTGCACCTGAATGGTTGGCAAAGGTACATGAAAATATGAATACTAATAAGATAGCCAGGACTTCACGATGAGGAGACCTGGAGTACCTTCGTACTGGTTTCAAGGGAGTGCATCCAAGTAAGGACCATTGGATTGAAAAGTAGAAAGTGAGGGAGTAGTTCCCTCACTTACCAATTAATTTATAACACTTTTGGTGGCTCAAAAGCTCATTGTGGGGAGGAATGATTCAAGAGGCTCGTAAAAGGCCAAATTTTTAAATTCCTCGAAATGTAGTGAAACTAATATGAAATCTAATAACTTATCATTCTAAATCCAAAATCATGAACAACACCTAAATCTGACAACGTATGAGAAATTTATGGCTCACTCAACCTTTTGAAAAATAATTAAAAACATTTGCAGGCACAATTTATAGGAGGACACATGGCATTCATGTCAAAGGTATGGATTCTGTCATCATTCATCTTGATGATGACTTCAGCATGATGACTTGGAAGTACGATCGAAAGGGGTTTAATCAAAAGACAACGTGTTACAGATGATGTCATCATGACTTAAGAAACCCAGTCAGTGGCCCAGTCAGCAATACAGACGAATCAGGATGCACATGGTGCTCAGTTTGCAGTTGGTCAGTTTCTTAAGGAGGCAACATTTTGTACCTTTACACTAGTTGGTGGTGATGAATTTATCGCGTGATTAATTTTTCTAGTGACCCTAAAAAAATATCGACAGGAAAATCACCCATTAGAGCTATATTAAATAATAATAAAAAAAATGCCACCAACAAGCGGGTGGGCAAACCCTGCTAGCTAGACTAACAATGATTATTCTATATTTGACATTAACAGACATGTGGGGAACTTCTAATAACTAAATCCAGTGGAATTATTTTGGCTTATTATAAAATATGTGTATCTCGGTGCGCAGGTCTGGGCAGTGAACGCATGACCCGTGGCCCACAAGAACCCTAATATAATCACCATAACTACCTCCCCTGACAGGTCTTTTCATAATATTCACCATAAAAAAATTATTCAAACTAATACCAACGTGTGGATGGGAGGGAGTGGAACATACCAATGAAACCCTGACAGTGCCAGCAGAATCCCGAGCAAGAACCAGACCCTTTCCTAACACGACTTTTGAGAAGGATTCCTAGGAATCTTAGGAGAATATGTTGAAAATGCAACAAGAAAATCCTCATTTAATTTTGTCCTTGAAATAAATTAGGAATAAAATTGTAATTCCACATCACAATACAAATTATATGAGTTAACTAAGTTAACTTGAATTAGTTAGTTCAGTTAATTTGAGTTTAGGGTCTAACTAGAGTCATGTAGAGTGTCTCCTACTTTACAGGAGCCCTTGTTGAGTTTATTTTGAGTTGTAATTTTTAATTTAGTTTAACTTAGTTAAATTCAGTTAAACTAATTCCAACTGATGTAGGAACTAGTAGGAGGTCTGAAAATGTGGTGTTTATTCATGTGTTCAACTAGTTAACTAATGATTCACTCATAAATAGCTCATGCATGTTAGATCTAAGAGTTACAGAGTTGCCATTGGAGTTCAAGGACAATGTAATATCAGTTGTATAATCATACAAATTATATAGGTGGTGCATGTAGTCTGAGGAAGGCCTATGATGATTTCACAATTCATATTGAGGAATTTTCATAATTAATAAGGGATTAATTCCCAAGGAAATAGCGCAAGGAAATAGGGAATTGGGCAAGCCAAAATTTGGTGAAGTATTGACCAAATCTTGTCTAGTAAGAAGTGAGATAGATACAGATAGTGCATAGGTTTCTTGGGCTTGAGAAAATCATTGTAATATTCTCATGTTTTCTAACTAATGCAATATATAGATAGCAGGGCTTTCACCAAGAAATGATTGTGTAATGTGTTGATTGAATTCTTTCTCTTGTATGCTTCGTGATTTCACAATTTTTTAATTGCTTTTGCTGATGACTAGAGTCGATTCAAGTCTATTATTTTAGTAAATTACAATTAGAAACTTGAATCAATTAGGAATTTCTACATGGCCTCAGAGCGGATGTCACTATAGAAGAGAGGAATATTAATTTGTCTTTTCTGGAAGAACGAGTTTTTCAATTCTGTTCTCTAGAGCTAGCAGTAGGATCATGATGTGATTTTGTGAATTGAGACTCGAATATGTCCTTAAGGTAGTTAGAAATACATTGCTTGGAAGGACATGATGGAAGCAATCATCGAAGACAATAGATAAAAGGAATACATTGATAGCAATGTTCTGAGACAACTAGTTACAAATGGACGAAACCTGGTAGAGTGGAATGAGAATGTATCCAAGGCAAGAAGAATATTACTAGAAGGTGTTTGTGATCATATTGTCTTGAACCTCCATGGGAAGGGGACTCCATATGCAATGTGAAAGGCCTTGATAGACTCATTTTAGAACAATAGTTACCATAGAAAGGTGGCATTGAAGGACAAGCTTAGGAAAATCAATATGGATAAGGGAGACACAATGCAAAATTACTTGACCAACTTCACCCAATGTTGGGATGAACTTGGAAGTGTTTGTGTAACAGTTGCTGAAGATGATCTAGTCATCCTAGCACTTCTAGGCCTTCCCAAGAGCTAGCACAACTATGAGGATTTGGTAAATGGGAGGGAGAAGCTACCAGCGTGGGAGCATTTGTGGTCTGACTTGGTACAAGAAGAGATTGAGCATAACACCAGAGATGGATCCTCATACAAACATGATGATGAGGAGAGATATGGCTTGTTTGGAAAGGAAAAGAAAGGGAAATGGGAGTCATCCCATTATAAATAAGTTTCTAGTCAAGGGAGAAAGAAGAAGGACTTGTCTAATATTAAATGTTTTCACTGTCATGATCTGGAACACTATGCCACAAAATGTCCACACAAGAAGTCCTAAAAGAATCCCTGGGCAGGAGAGGTAGATGAAGGTCTTGCTCCACAATTCGAGTTAGATATCACCCTCATTGCTTGTATGGTGACATCGACGATGGGTAGTGTGTGGTATCTAGATAGTGTAGCCTCTTTCCATCTGACAAACAATAAATAATTCTTCAATGAATTGGAGGAGAAGGACCTCCAGATACACATAAAAATGGGAAATGATGGAAGGTATAGCATGAATTACATAAGTACCATTAATTTTCATAAAGATTTTGGTTCTCCTCTCACATTAGAAAATGTCATGTATATTTTGGGTCTGAAGACAAATTTGGTTTCAGTTGCTATGTTGGAGGACCATCGGTACAATGTCACATTCAACAAAGGTAAGATTTTCCTTTAACACATAGCCTCATGCCAAGTGAAGTGGATTGGGGCTCAGGTGAGGAAGCTCTACAAACTGAATGTAGAACACTGTGCTTCTTTGAGCACAAAAGAAGAGAAGGCGTGGAGTCAGGACATTGGTGAGTTGTGGCATAGAAGATTGGGTCACTTGCACCATAGAGCTCTGAAGATCATGCAGTAGATTTCTATAGGAGTTCCCAAGTCTGCACTAGAGTAGAGAGATACATGAAAAGGGTGTACATTAGAGAAGTACACCAAAGATATATTTCATGATAAGGATAGTCGAGTGCAATAAATCATTGAAAGAATTCACTTAAATGTGTGTGGATCATTCTCAATAGCCTCCACGACCAAGCACATGAATTATGTAATACCGGTAGATGATTTATCATGTAAGTGTTGGATTCTTTTCATGTAGAAGAAATATTAGACGTTCTCTAAATTTTGGGAATTTAACGCACTTGTTGAGGAAGAAACTAGTAGCAAAGTGAAGGATCTCAAGAACGATAACGGTGGAGAATATGTGTTGAATGAATTCAAGAACTTTCGTGCATCAGAAGGAATTTGATGAGAGTTAATACAACCCTATAACCCATAGTAGACTGGGGTGGAGGAAAGGGAAAGAAAAAGTATTGTGGGAGTTGCACGGGTGGTGTTACATCATCAGGACCTACCATTGCACCTGTGGAATGAAGCATGTAACACTTTTTTATATGTGCAGAACAAGATTCCTCTTCAAATTCTTAGGATGTGTACACCAGAAGAATATTTTTTGGGTAAGAAACTAGATGTGGCACACTTCAGGATCTTTGCTTCATCAGTTTATTGTCATGTTACAAAGGATGAAAGGAAAAAGCTATAACCAATAGCTATGTTGGGTATATTGTGGGGTACACTAATACACCTCACAACTATCAAGCGTACGTTCCATATCACAGGATGACAGTCATTCCAAGATATGTGAAGTTCAATGAAGAAAAGGCTGTGAGATGTTCCCTTGAGAGGGAGCTTCAATTTCATGTAGATGAGGAGATTTTAGCTCAAAAGGAAGAACCTCAGGATGTTTTGGAGCAACCATTAGAGGAAATTTTAGTCTAAAAGTGCCCATGAAATTTTCACATAATTTCCATGTCATAATATGTAAACCAATCAAAATCTTTTAAATTTAAAAAGAGGAACATGTAAATATTTTGGAGTGAAAAAAGAAATCTATTTTTTTTAATTGTATATTTGGCTTATCTCCTTAGAGTTTTACTCAAATTTCAAGTTAGACACTCGTTGGATGAGGAATTAAATTTCACATCCAACAAGTACCTGTTATGCATACTTTTGAGAAGACCCACATTGACAAAAATTGTAGATACATTAAAAAATATTGTTCAACACATTTTTTTAATGTATCTGCATTTTTTATCAATGTGTGTCTTCTCAAAAGTATGCATAATGGGTATTGATTGGATGCGTAATTTAATTATGCATCCAACAAGTGTCTGCACTTGAAATTTGAGTAAAACTATAAGGAGATAACCCAAAAATACAATTGAAAAAATAGTTTTCTTCTTTTCCCTCCAAAATTCATAACTCTTATTTTATTATTTTTCCTTAGGAGGCCACTTTTAGACTGAAAGTTCCTCTAATGCACATGTAGAGGAGCAGAGAGTTGAAGCACCCACTAATGTAGAGAATTCTAGAGATGGAAGGAAGCACACTAGAGAGGCTAACAAATTGATGATGATGTTAGACACAATGTAGGAGCACCCACATCACAGCGCAAGAAAAGGAGGTCACTAGATCAGTACATTGGCTACATGGATCTAATGAGTGAGAGTGCAGAGGATGAGTCATCCTCATTCGATGAACTAGTGCATAAATGAGTATGACTCCATTATCTGAAACATTTTTTGGGAACTGGTCCCAATATAGGCAAACAAGTCAGCGGTAAGTTCCAGATGGCTTTACAAGGTAACGAAATAAGGAGATGGGATTGTGGAGAAACACAAGGCCATATTTGTGTTCAGAGGGTTCTCTTAGGTGGAGGTAATTGATTACAAGGAGACCCTTTCTATAGTAGAAAGGTACTCTTCAATTATATTTATTCGAGAAGTTTCATCGCAGATGGGATGGAAGATACATAAGATGGATGTGAAGACAACATTACTCAAGTGAGTGATTGGGGAAGAGGTGTACACTGAGAAGCCAAAAGGATTTGAGACCTTCAACAGAGAGTCACATGTTTTCAGACTCAAGTGAGTGTTGTATGGATTGAAACCTGAATCCTGTGCTTGGTACACCAACATTGACAACTATTTCACTTGGTTTGGATTCACCAAAAGTGAAGAAGATGTGAACCTTTACAATATTGTGGTTGAAGGTAATTTTTTTATTATAGTATATATGTCGATGAATTGATTCTAACATGTGATGAGAGGCTAGTAAAATATTGCAAAGAGGATATTGTAAGAGAACTTGAGATGAAGGGCCTATGGCTCATGCATTATTTCCTTGGTATGGATGTATGGAAAGGAGATGAGGAACTATTTGTCTCTCAAGGAAAGTATGCCAACAAGATATTAAAGAAGTTCCACGTGGAGAGAAACAAACCCATGGAGACTCCTCTAGTAGGGAATTGGAGTAAGGAAGATGCTCCTTGAGGGGAAGAAATGGATCCTACTATTTACAGGAAGCTTGTGGTTTCACTTATGTATTTGGCGAAAACACGACCAAACATATGCTCTATAGTTAGCCATATTAGTCAAGCAATGGTTAATCCAACAAAAATCTATTGGAAGGCAGCTAGAAATGTGTTATGATACCTTAGAGGCACTACTTAGTTTGGTCTTTGGTACATAAATACAGAGGGAGTGAAGCTTCAAGGCTTCACAGATGCAGATTGGGTAGAGATTTTGTTTGACAGGAAGAGAAAATTAGGGGGAATCTTCAGAATTAGGTCAACAACAATTTATTAGTACAACAAGAAGTAAATGTCAGTTGCACTCAGTTTGGCAAATGCAGACTACATGGTTTCTAGTCAAGCAACTTGTGAGGCTATCCGGATGAGAAAGGTCCTTGTTGGGTTATTTGGTAGTAGATGGATGCTACAGTGATTTACTATGATAATCAGAGTTCCATCAAATTCTCTGAGAATCAATTTTTTCATGATTAGTCTAAGCATATTGACATCTGGTATCACCATATACAAGATTGTATGCAAAAGAGAATCATGTTATTGGAGTAAATTCATACAGAGGAACAGGATGAAAAATCCTGATTAAGGCATTGTCTAGAGAAAATTTTGAGTTCCATAGAGGAAGGATCTAGGTAGTATATAATCCCTTTCTTATTGAGAGGGAGTGTTGAAAATGCAACAAGAAAATCATGATTTCATTTTTTCCTTGAGTTAAATTAGCAATAAAATAGGAGATCTGCATCACAAGACAACTTGTACGAGTTAACTAAGTTAATTTTACTTATTTTGTTTAGTTAATTTGATTTGAGAGTCTAACTAGTGTCATGTATAACCACTCCAACTTTATAGGAGCCATGGTTGAGTTTATTTTGAGTTGTAATTAATTAATTTAGGATAATTTAGCTAAAATCAGTTAAACTAGTTCCAACTGATGGAGGAACTAGTAGGAGGTCAAACAGTGGGGTGTTTCTTTCTGTGTTCAACCAGTTAACTAATGACTCACTCATAACTAACTAATGCATGCCATATCTGAGAGTTACCCTATTGAGATTCGAGTTCAAGGATAGTGTAGTATCAGTTGTATAATCATCTGAATTGTACAAGTGGTGCATGTTGTTAGATGAAGGTCTATGAGGACTGTGAAATTCATATTGAGTAATTTACCTAGTTAATAGGGGGCTAATTCCAAAGGAAATAGTTCAAGGAAATAGGGAGTTGGGCAAGCCAAAATTTGATTAAGTATTGACCAAAGCTTGTCGAAGAAGCAGTGAAACAAATAGAGATAGTGTAGAGGTTTCTCTGGATTGAGCAAACCATTGTAATATTCTCATATTTTTTTACTAATGCAGTATATAAATAGCAAGGGTTTTTAACTATGTCTTTCCCTAGGAAATCATTGTGTAATGTGTTGATTGAATTCTTTCTCTTGTATGCTTCATTATTTCATGATCATTTAATTGTTGCCAATGATGAGTAGAGTAAATTCAAGTTTTTAGTAACTTACAATTATCAGTTTGAATCTATGAGGAATTTCTACATAATAGTCCTACAGAGAATATTGCATGGAATCTAAAAGATTCCCTAGAGCCCTAGAGGTAACCAACACAAAATAGGGTTAACTTTATAGCCACTTTTCATGATTTTTCACCACAAACCAAATGTTACAGTCTATTTCTTCAGCAAAGGTCTCCATTTTCAGGATTTCCCCAGAAGTAGAGGTATAAGGTGTCATTTTGTAATTGCATGTAAATTAATTTTGGTAGATATTAATGAAATAGGCCTCCCCATGTTGACTAGAGCCCATAGATGTAGGCCACATTGGGTGAACTTCGTTGTCAACTTGCTTTTGTGTCTTTGTTCGCATGGTTTCTTTAGATTTCTGTTTCTTTTATTGTGCATGCTTCACATGGTTACATGCACTTTTAATAGCAATTTTCTATGCATCCTTGAAGTAAAATATTTGGATCACAATGACAAAGCTATAAAATTTGATATTCCAGAGTGGGAACAATAAGCATAGGGAGAAATCAATGTAGAAATATCTATAATATATAATATATATTATAAGAGGTTATTAACATAAAGAGATTTTTAAACTTTATATTGTACATTCTATTTTATATTTTAAATATGAAAGTTATGAAAGAATCAAATATTAGCTATATGTATTAATTTTAGTTATCATATAATAAAAAAAAAGATATATTAACGATAATATAATAAAATATAATTTATATAATAGGAAATAGCAATTATGGTTATCAACAACAAAACATATAGGAAGTAGATATTTGAGTTGATTTTAACTATGATACAACAACAAAAAAGGCATATTTACATGGGATACAATATTGTGAAAAATGACTTCAAGAAAGTACGTGCCTTGATTTCAATAATGAAATGGTGAAGAGAAATAAAATGAAGTGGTTGGAGTGATGATACAAGGAAAATTTAATTAGAATATTTCATTTGACAGGGCCATGTCTAAATTAATTCTTACTTTAGAGATGATTGAGGGTTGTTTGATATTGTTGAGATATTCTCTCAACCTATATCTCCAAGTTTAGAATAAGTTGGATATATTAACATTTATATAAGTGTATTTAATCTAGGTTTGTAGCAAAATAATAATTGAAATTGTTTTTGCTATACACAAATGTTTCCAATTTGGTATTAGACCAAGTATTTTTGTATGCAACGCATGTAAAGGAGGGCCTAGGAATATGTAAGAGGTGTGAAAGTAATAGTTTAGAAATAGATTTATTTATCTTGGACTGTGAACTTGAGTATATTTGATTCATAAAATTCCATGGATATTCCATTGGATAATTCATCAAAAAAAATATGATAAAATTTTATTAAAAATATCCAATTCCACACTATTACAGTTTTATTAGATTTCTTCATCTGTATATTGTTGTTAATAGTGTATGAATGCAATTAAAATTATACATAAAATAGGGAATTAAAATATAAAAGGTCACATACACATTTGACACAAGGTATCCTCTGGAAAAGCCTTTTGGGACAAAAAACTGGCTGTAAGGTGAGGTCACTCCGCTCTCTTTCTCTAAGTGGAAATATGACTGTGAGTACAAAGAAGTATGGCCTGTGGCCCATGGGCTGCTATAGTACATAAATCCTCTTCGTGTGATCTACCTCATATCCCTCTTGGTTATTTTTGCTTGGATATGGAACAAATTCAATTGAAAGAATGGAATCCCTTTTCCCCCAAGCGGCTCGGTTTTAACATAGCCCAATGATGAAATAGTGGTTAGGTTTGACTACCTCAACTCTTAACCAGAGTTACAATATAGACTCTTCTAGAGTAATCTATATCATAATTAGGTCACTAGACCCTTTTTCATGAATAATGGGGTTGATGTGGAATCCTGTGAATTTACGGTGGTGGAGGAAGGTAAAATTTTGAGTACCATATATATAATATATGTAATTTGATTGATGCAATTATTATGTCATTGTATAGGTCTCTCTATGTAGAATAGGAAAAAGAGGTGTGATGTAAAAGTGACAAAGTTTTGGCCCCAAAAAGTGTCATTTGATGCCTCAAAATTCTCCGTCAAGGTTTCATACCCATTTTTCCAAACTAGGTGCTATAAGATCTTCATTCGCTCCTCCTTGCTTCCTATATGGAATATCCAATGTGGAAGGAAACAAATATCCAAATTAAATTTCAAATGGGGACTTTCCTCTAGAATTGTGGATTGCTCTGTTTTCATAATGATATATATATATACTAGACTCTCATCCTAGCTCTTTGGATGCTTTTGGTTGTATCCCCTCAGAAGTTACACCGAAGTATTATTGAGTACTTATGTTTTCCCATATGTCTGTGGATGGAATTCTATTTATATATACAACATCATGTCCATCTTCTCCCACAATGTAGTCCAAAATGCACCTAGAAATATTGTGTCCCTATCTGAAATGATGCTCCTTGGTATCTCAAATTCCACCCACACCTGTCCAAAGAATTTTATTTTTTTTACTTATTTCCCACTGATAGTATTTTTGTAGGGAATTAGAACACACTTCTGGCTAAAATTGTCAACTACCACGAGCAAGTAGTCATGTCCCTTACTAGTTGTTGGTAAACCTCACACAAAGTCCAGGGAAATGATTTATGAAGGATGAGTGGGTATAGGTAAGGGATGATATAGACCCTATTTGCTATTACTGGGTTTGCTAGTACTATATATCGTACATCCTCTTATGAAACTAGCTACTTGATCTTGCATCTTGGGCTAGTGCACATACCTTTCCAAGTTTTTCATGGAGTTCCCTACACCAAAGTGCCCTACAACCTTGGAGGTGTGAGATTCTCTAATGAGCTGCAATTGCTCACGTTTAGAAACATACAACTTATATGTTCATACAAATTGGATCATTATATTTTTTGGCATCCATATCTATGCATTTGGAGTGGAAAAGGTGGAGGAATAAGCTAACGACACCATTTTTACTAGCGGGACCCAGTTTGGCGAAATGAGGTCTAAAAACTTTCAGGAGGGTTTTGAGGCATAGAATGAAATTTTTTTAGGGGAAACATTTCCACCTTTGATTCAAACCATATAATGGATTCTACACATAGATATATTTCCAACGGTGCAAGAAGTGAGTCAATCAGAGTTCATATGTAAAAGTTATGCCACTCAGAAATTGACCTTCCTATTTTCACACCTATAGTTTGGGAGGATGCCATGTCAACCCCCATTATTCATGGAAAATGGGTTAGACATGTGCTTTTGAAGTAAAATACTCTAGATGAGTATTTTTTATAACTCTAGTTAAGAGTTGATATAGTCAAATGTAACCACTAACAAGCTATCGGGTTGTGTTATAACTAGGCCTCTAGGAGGAAGAGGCATTCAATTATTTTGAGAGAATTTTTTTCCATAGATGAGAAAATATAGCTAGGAGAGATATGGGGTAGAGCACATAAAGAGGATCTGTGTACTATAGTAGCACACGGGCCACAGGCATTACTTCTTTGTACTTGCAGCCATATTTCCCAACAGAGAAAGCGAGTGAAGCAACCTCACCTTCTAGTTGGGTTTTCTCCCAAAAGGGTTTCCAAAGAAAAAATATTGTGTCTTGTGTGTGTGTGTGTGCTTATTTGTTTTTCTATACTTCTCTTCATAATTTACATTCACATGCATGCACAAATTAAAGTTAACTCTATAGATATTAGAGTTTAATAAATTGTAATAGTGTAGAATTTTCAGAGTTTTAATATAATATTAATAGATCTATTGTGATGAACTATCAAGTGGAATATGCATGAAAATTTATGGATCATTTGGTATCGGAGAAGGCTTCTTTTTGGTTTTTTGTGGATATTTGTAGGGGATCTACATTGGCGGTGTCGAAAATCGTAAAACCCTAATCATGGTTGATGAATCTATAAACGAACGTCATGATCCTGCAAAGGTGAGGTTTTTGTGGCTTGGACAAGAAGTCATAGATATAAAACACAATGTAAAACTCCTCATGGTGGCCGTAAGAAATAAGATGGTGATATTTGGAGAGGACGGGGGTTCAAATGCAGAGGATGAATTAGAAGGTGGATTAGGAGATAGTGGAGACAGAGAGAACCAACCGAAGAAAGAACTTGGAAAATATCAAACTAGTCCAAGTGTCGTGAATCAATCCCTATTCAAAATGGAAGAAAAAATTGATATCAACTAGTACCATGGAGATATCAACACTTTGAAGCTGAACCACTAGTTGCAACAACTGGAAGTTTATTTTAGCATCCATCAGATCGAGAAAGGGAAAGATTTCTCATTCGTGCAGCGAAAATTAAAGGGTCATGCACTAAATTGGTGGGAGGGCCACACAGAAACCCAAAGGTTGGAGGGAGAACCTCTAGTGACTAAGTGAGAGGATTTAAAAATCCTCATTAAGTCATAGCTTTATCCTATTAGGTACGTGGAGGACTAGTGGATCTGGGGCATTACTTCAGGCAAAAGTCGGGCCAAAGCATGTAGAAGCACAACATAAAATTCAGAAATATGGCTATAATGATGGGAATCTCTCGAAAGAACCCATATGTACTCCTCAAGTATTTGTGGCATCTATACTACAATCTGTGTGAGCGAGTGACGTTGTTCAAGCACAAATCGGTGGACAAGGCTTGTGTACAGGAACAATACCTGGAGAATAGGCCTAAAGAGAGTGTAATCAAGTGGGTCGAATCAGAAGGAGAAACAAAAAGAATCTAAGGAGGGGAAGAAGAAGCAAAAAGGGAGAAAGGATAAAATGACAGCAGCCACAACACAATAGTGCAAAGATACTATCAACCATTGCAACCAATTCAACATTAATGTCCATACATACAAGAAGTTATAGAAGTTGAATCCAGAGACAAACCCACAAAACAAGAAGAAAGATATTAAGAAGAAGAATCTCATGGCCTCAGAGTCAAGTAGCCAAGTTGAAAGCAACTTAGATGTGGATGAGAAGATTGTATGTACATTAGTGTCGAAGGAGGTGAATATGAGTAGCTTTCAACAATAGGAAAAGAAAGAAATGACCAAACTCTTCCATATAAATATAAAGGCACTGCAAGAAAAAGGTACATTGGTGAGGGTTGAAAAATTTCACCATAATGGGTTATGGTTACAAGAGTCTTTGTCACCAAAAACTAGACGTCACCAAAGGTGCAGTCATAAAAAGTATAAGTGTTGTGGTGACATTCAAGGTATATCACCAATAATGATTTATAATGACAGATAGTGAGCATCACCATTTCATATGAGAAATGGTGACAGACCATAGCCTCTACCACCAAAAATTTAACGTCACCAAAGGTGGTGTCTCCAAAAGTATAGTTGTTGTGGTGACATTCAATTTTCATTGCGAATAATGATTATAATGATGAATAATGACCATCACAATTTCATATGAGCAACAATGATTTATTGTGATGCACCTTTCATGGTTCTCACTATGATGCATATATATGGTGGATTTCATTGACTGTCACCATTTCATATTTTGGTGAGTGCCGAAAATGTCACCATAAACTCATTTGTGATGATCAAAAGAGCATATGTCACCAAAAACTTATCGACTCCATTCCATATGAATATCAGGGCATGATGGAATCGAACCACCAACCTTCTACTTGTAAAGCGGGTGGTCTTCCATTGAGCTAGAACCCTTTAAAGAATTAAACTTTAAAAAAATAGATCTTGAAACTTTATAAATATAAATTTTACAACTTTCAATAAATTATAAAACTTTGTAATGTCTTCGAAAATATTTTGCTAAGAAAAAAAATAGCATCGAAGCTACAAGTCCCTACCTAATGGTTATGAAAGTTATGAAAAATGGGTAGAGGGAAAAATAATTACATATAATATACTCAATATGTTCATTTGAATACTCAATTAGAAGTGACACTTTGAAGACATTTATAACGTATAAATGACGTATAATTATCAAACCTAAAATCTACAATTACACCAAATATTTATTTCTCACCTTGTGAATCATGTATAGTATGTTGTGACAACATAAAAATGTGCCTCAAAGACTAATTTTCATGCCAAAAGGTAAAAAGGAATGAGTATATATGATTCAATTATTAATAATGAGATACATGCTTGAATCCTACTGGCTATGGGGCCTAGAAAACTAATTGGGAGTGCTTCTTGTTATAAATTAATTCAAGATGTCAAAATACAATGATCAATAACAATGATCCTAAAAGGTAGCCATTAAACATATGTTAAAATTGTAAGCCCATGTTTGGATAATATCTGTCACACCAACAAAATATGCAAGAGGCATCCAAACACTTCCAAATCACACCAAACATGAGTATCCAAAGATGCAGTCGCATGGATACAATGAAAACACTCTCTACCTCTCAATGATAAATATGTCCTCCCACAAGTACTTCAGCTAGCAACAAGGGGTGAAGACAAGAACCTTAGAGCTAAAAGAACTACACAATACAAAAAATATACTTCATCCCCCCTTTATGTTTACATAACATATCTAGGGGAATAACGGAAAGATACATAGAAAATAGGATTAGACGGGGATAAATAATGGTGATAAGAAAAACGAAATCTACTAATTTGAACATGTGTCCACATGTACTCAAAGATTAAACGAAACAAAGGAAACCAACACGATTTATTATGCACTTGATGAAATGACATTTACTTCTTTAGAAAAAATGAAGAAAATCCTAACCTCTTTTCTATTATCCTAAGGAATAAATCCTTTATGTATGGGATTTGGGTTTTTTGCTACACTTTATGCTTACTCTCCAAGATTAAAATAAGAGTTCCCAAATTTGTTTCTAAATATGTCTGATTGGTTTGAGTTTGGTCCAAACCTAGTCAAATCTTGTCAAGTTCATTCAAGATGTAATGAGATTAGCTATTTTTGCCTAAACTAGTCAACAAAATTGACCTAGGATTTTTAAAAGGAAGTTTGATAGAGTTTTCTGATCTGACATATTTTGACAAATTTCCCGTTTATGTATGTCTTGAAAAGAGAATCTGAACTGGCTTCCTCTTACCACAATGTGACTAGATAAGTGACACAAATATAAACCAATAGTATCCACGAAGAGATTGTGAGTGAGGGGCATTTATTCTGCTACAAGATACTTGCATCTGAGTCCAACCCTTTTTATTTGTGTTTCTACATCAATAAGTGCAAACACAATTTTGTCATCAAAGAGGCTTGAACACTATTATGGGAAATTTCAACACCTCACTTTCACGAACTAGGAAAACCATTATTTCAGAGTTTATTTTAATTGTGGAGTTTTATGATAATTTTTTATTGGGAAATCCAAATCAATATTATTTTTAAGACTTTTCCCAATGTTTCCTAGGTCCATGTCTTGTTATTGTGCTCTCCATTGAGATATAAAATTTTGAAAACTCATCTCTTTGAATAAAAAACTTGTACCATAATATAAATAGGAAACTTGTGTCGTCCAATCTAAAGGTCATCCTAATTGAAGATCCCTTTCCACAGTTTGTGCCAGATATGAAGTTGTACATTTTAACTAGGATTGGTCATAGAGTTTACAAAAATTGTGTAGCCTTTCAAAGGATTATTCTAATTTGGATTCGTGGGGAGGATATTTAGGTTCATTCAAAACTAAAAGATAACATTTTTGGAAAGTAAATGAAGAAAACCTAAATCAATTTTTAAAATTTGGCATATGCAAAATATTAGTAACTTTTGTAAATACTAAATATCAGGTACTGCATTCTATCATTTTTCATGTTTTTTGCATCAAACAATGTAAATTAGAGAAATTGCACTCAAGAAATCTAATTTAGAATAAGAGTGATGAAATAGGTACCATGGAAAATTTGGTGGATGCTTTAAAAATTTAGATGGGAACATTTAATACCAAATAAGTTAATTGAATATGATTCTCTTCTCTGCCATGCATGTTAATACAAAGTTGTTGTATTGAAATCCCCTGCATAGACAAACCAATATCTCTAGAAGTGAAACCTTGGTTGGTTCAAATTGCCACCTTACATATTGCTACTTCTCTTTTTTTCCATAGTTCATTTTCTACATGGCTGGCTTCTTTCCCATGTGAAATTTCAAAACCAGTAGAAAATGAACTCCAAGAGGGTATCAGCCAAGTTTTGTTGATACAACTTCAATACGCCCGCACTTGCAAGATCACCAATTACAACTACGTCATTTTATGGAGAGAAAGCTTGGCCACCTAAAATGACTTGTTTGGTGGTCCATAAGGGCACAAAGTGCTACGTCTTCCAGAGACCTCTCTTCTTGGGCCATTACCATGTTTTCTTACGTATGAGGATGATGAGATTTTATTCACTCAAAAATAGTTTAAGGGAAAATATTAAGTAGGAAAAAATTTGAAAATATTAATTGTTAATTAGAATAATATAATTTTCAATTTGGTTTGAAGGTTTAGTTAAAGTGGAATAATGTTACTTAGTAATATTAAATTTTGTTAAATTTTTAATATAATTGATAAGAGAATGAAATATCATATTCTAAAGGGAGAGTGTCCAAACCCATACGACATAATAGTGTAATTTGAGTCTCCTACAATATTCAAAATCAAGATGTTGAGGAAGGAGGAAAGTTTGACCCCTAATAGTAAGGTCTAGGCTTAAACTTGCTTATTGGTGGCTATGTTAAGATTCCAAGAGATAATATTTACAATATTTCTTCTTGGGTCATAAATGACCCACACCCCATAGCATCTACCACCACTAGATTTCCTTTAGATGCTCCATGAAAGCACAATTTGAAGAAAGACATAGAAGACCTCCATCTGAGAAAATTAGAAACATGGTTGAAGCTACTACGATATTTTGGATATGGGGGGATGGATAGAACCATGGAAGATGGAAAATGTTGAAGCCACCAAGACTCGCAGGGGTGAAGAAGGGGGAGCAGTAATGAGGAATATAGAAGGAATTAATGTGCTCAATGAGGAGAGCCATAGCTTTGACATCTACCTTCCCCACTAGAGGAATCTCATTTTGAAAAAAAAAAATTATTGCGACTGTTAACCTCCTGTTGCAACAGGTGTTCATCTTTCATGATTGACAGTTGAAAGTGCCAAATATGTCATACTTTGCATGCTGCAAAGCTCCATATTTCCAAAAGAGGCCAAAGAAAAGACCATGAAAGTGTGCCAGTCTAAATGCCACTGCTCTATTCCAGTTTTGATAAGTTATTCCTTTTTGAAGAATTCTCTGTTAAGGGAAGGCCAAACAACTTAATCTTGGCTTCCCTAGGTTTCAATTTCTTGTTCTAGAATGTAGAGAATGAAAATCTGTCCAAACAGTTTAATCTTGGCAGATTTGTAGGTAGGTAGAGAAACAAAGGAGCCTAACTGCTTAATCTAGGCCCTTGGAAGAAATAAGTGTAGATTTAGATAGGAAGACAGCAAAAAGAAAAAAAGGATAATCAGGGTCTGCAATTCCAAGTGCACCCATGCAAAAAGAAGAAAAAATGCTAGGTAAGTAGGCTGGGTAAGTAGTTTTGTGGTTGCAGAATCAAGCTGTGTGATCCATTTCATGTTTTCAAGTGTTATATCCATTCAGATCATAAGTGCAAGGAAACTCCCCTTTGGAAGAGCTCAAGTGAGGCATGTCTAACCCCCCCTTCTTCTCATTCCCCAAATCACTCACTAACATCCCCTTGAGGACCTTGGGATTTGCCCAACCAGTCCTGTTATCACTTCATTTTTGTAAAGCACCAAGTCAAGCTTTGACTTTCTTCTGTGAAAATAAGCCACATTTCTTTTGTAAAAATCATGTCTCCACAGTCCATTCACTTCCTATGTCTAAGTTTCAGCTCACAAACTTAGCCTATCTCACCTCATCAATTCATATTAACTCCTAAGTCTACTATCTAGCTCCCTAGATCATTTCCCTACCCCGTATTTTACAAAAAAGCTATAAAAAATCCCAAAATTATTATATATCCCACCCTATAGCACTATAGCTATGTACATACAGTTCTGGGATATGATAGTCCACCTGGGACTACTATGAACCCATCCGTGTCATAACCCTGGGATTGGTCTAAACCTCTGGTTAGGCCAATAACCTGTATCCACCCCTTTACCCTTAAAAACCTTATAATTCTACCTCCGCAGTCATTTCCCCAATGTCTACTGTTTAATAGTTTGGTTAAACATTAAATTAACCCATAGAACCCACATTTTCTAAAGTTTTGAACCCACGCGACATAATATTATTTTTACAATAATCGCGTGGGCCCCACTCCAAAGTTGCGCGCCGCCCCACTCAACCCGCCAGCCGTCCGATGCCCAGCGTATCAGATCCGACTGTGGGCGGGTGTTCTCATACGCTGATCTGCCGGAGGTTAACGTCCGGGGGATGGGCGGTTTCCCCGTCGTTCCCCCACCACGTGTCAGCCTCCCGGAGTGTTCGGAGGCCCCTCCCCCAATACCGCCTGTGCAGAAAGGTGGTGCGGGGAAAACGGGATACAACCTTCCGCCCTCCTACGTCAGCACCATGTCATCATGACATCATCATCCTGCGTCGACCTCATGCCACCGTGTCCTTGCCATGTCATTGCCATGTCGCTCCCACTGTACTGCCACGTCATCACCCCTACCGTACTGCCACGTCACCCTGCCACATCCCCTGGCCATAGTGCTGACATCACCCTGCCACGTCACCGCCGTACTGGGACCCACCGCTGACGTTATGCTGACGTCATCGTCAAAAAGGGCGAAGCGCGAAATCTGCACAACGGATGCCCGGAATGAAAAACCAAGGCAGTTTTTGATGCGCGATTAGCACTTAGCGCTAATTGCGCATCGCTAAGGGAAATAGGCCAAAATGGAAGCCCTCTCATGGCGTGGCTACCAGCGGTCCCGAAATTCGCAAATTCACAGGAATTTCGTCACATAGGTTTGGAAAAGGGGCAAAGACAGTTCTAAAAGGAAACAGAGGGCTGAACAGCAGCCATGAAAGGTCGATGGGACAGTTTAAAGAGTATCAGCGGTGAGAAAAGGCACACATTCAATGCCAAAGCATATCAAGGAAGCGACAAAGAGTATCAGTTAAATGTTTTTAATGGAAATCTTTATTTCCCAAAGCAGGTGAACATTGAATGGCCTCCAACAAAGTCAAAGAAAGCGGTGAAAGCCCATCAAGGCTCTCCCATCACAGTTGAAGCATTTAAAGCCACTGAACAGCAATGGATCAAAACCCAAAGCATAGTTATGGCTAAATGATCAGCATAGAGCCATAAAGACAACACATTAACTGCTTTTCTACAGCTGCCCCCAGCGCAGCTCGAAGATATTTTCTCGCATTTATTTCAGACATATGTTAGGTTAAAGACACTTATTACAGCAGATCTATCTGAGATATAATTTTTGTAGATATTTTACTTATAAAACCACCCTAATTTACTATTTATGGGGTTGGTTGGTTAGTTAATGCACTCCAAGAGAGACTCGCTCTATATATCTGATATGTTTTCTTTAATCAAAGACTGCTAAAAGCTTGGAGGACGAATAGTCTACTGTGTTATTAATGTTTTTAAGAATGAATATGGAATCCTTGTGCTGCAACATGACTCAATAAGTGTTTCTTATCTCTGTTTTAAATTCATATATGTTTGTATCATACATATATCAATGTCTAAATAGCAAATAGAAAGATTAGCTTAGAACTTGCTTGGCTGCACTCTATGCTCAATTTTTGTTGTTTCTTTATGCTTTCATCTGAATTGGTAATGAATATGAATTCCCTTTGGCTCATATTTCCCCTAATTCACTCATGTTTGACAGTTATCTAGGGATTCTTGATTGCTCCTAGATAGAGGTCATTCACCTTCCCTCTGTTAAGCTGAATTAGAAATTCTTGATTGCTTCTCATTTCTTAGCCCCCATTCCATCCTTTTTATCTTGAATCATTGTTTCATGTGCAACTAGCTTGCTCCATATTCTTCTTGTGAGCAAGAAAATGCACCAGCAGTCCTAATCCTTGACTTCATGCCCAATGGTCTAAAACTCTCACACTATACTTACCTCTCTACTTGGAAGCCTCATCCATCCCACCAAACTCAAACAAAACCCCTTGAACTCAATAACTAGCCTAAAATCATCATCAACAAAGTTAAATCATAAGGAGAGAGCCCTCTCTGATTGCAGGTTGGCTAGAACCTGTAGTCCAAAGATTGGTTTGTGGTTACCTCGGTCGTATTCCCTTGGGAGTCAAAGGGAACAACCTGAGTGATAACATAATGGCGACTCCACTGGGGAACCAATGAATTTTCCAATTGCTGTATATTCCTTAAAACTACAGATGAAGCCTGAATGTCAGCCAGGGAGCCTTCAAAACTGTTCTTGCTTTGCATTAACAGGAGTAAATAAATGCTACTTCAGTCAATCTTCATGCTAGTTTTAAGTTATACATAGTCATTCCAACATTTGATCAGTTACTTGCTAATTCTAAAAACATTCACAGAAAATACCAAAACAGGTGCAGAATCTGGCTACCAAAAGGAACTCACATTATACAAGGTCAAATCCAGATCCAAAACCCCCAGCTACTTTTGAAAACCTGGATTTAATCCCAAGGAACCTCAGGAAGCTAGAGCGAAGAGAAGATTTTGTTGATTCTAGCCCTGAAACAATTCAACCAAGCTTTGTTCCAACCCCTGTCAAAGTTTTATTTCGTTCAACCCCTACTTCCCCTTGCTCATCATCCACCTATCAAAGCACTCCTTCCACACCCCCATTGACTGCACATACTACCATTACCACCTCTATAGTTACAGTTGTTTCAGCTGTTCCTATTGTTCCACTTATCCCTGTAAACATGGCCAATAGATACGCACCCCTGCAATTACCTGCAAATCCTGGGGCTATGCCTGATGATTATCAAACTAAAATCACATATTTTGATGGAACTGGTTCTTGCACAGCCCTCCAGCATACCAAGAAGATGCAAGACTATTTTGAGAACTACGAGATAGATGATGATAGCGTGAGAATGAAGATTTTTGTCCAAAGTTTGACAGGTGATGTCAGGACTTGGTTTAGAGCACTCACAGCCAATTCCATAGCAGACCCAGAAGCCTTATACCAGTCATTTATCAACAGATGGGAGAAAAAGTAAGACCCCTTGCATATATTATCTGAATATGACACCATCAAAAGAGGCCCTCAAGATTCTGTCTTGGACTATTGTGCAAGATTCAATAATGTTTATAATGCAATAACACAGAACTTAAGACCTCCACCTGATCTTGCTTTGTATAAATTCCCTGATGGTTTTGATACTGACATGGCTTATTAGTTAGGGGAAAGAGCCCCTAAATCCCTTGCAGACATGCAAAATGTTGCTGTTAGCGTAGAGGCAAATATAATTTCCAAAAGAAACAGAGCTAGAACTGAGAGAAGAACCACCTTTAAAGAGGAACCCTCAGCCTTAGATCAAAAGCTGGATGCTATTATCAGTGGCATGCACAGGCTGGGAGACAGAGTGGAGAGTGCTGAGAGGAAGTCATCATGGGAAGGACAACAACCTAATACCATAAGGAACCCAAATGCTGGTAGGTCTAACCCAGACCATGATGTAAGGCCTCCTTTTCATGAAAATTATGCTGAAGCATCTACATCTAGTGAGCCCACAGAGGACTCTCACATGAACTTGGTGGATTTGAAGGCTGAGCAACAAATTTTCCTAACCCAAGAAGACCAAGATGAGCATGACTTTAATCAATTTCAAACTAAATCTGGTGAGTCTTTTGACCTTAAACAGGGTTATGATTCAGCTGTTTATGAGGTCCACAAACAGTACAAGCTGAGGACAAGAACCATAGATGTGCCCGAAAAGGTTAAACCAAGTGATACCAAACAGCCTAAGAAGATCAAAGAAAAGGATGCCCTAATAGAATCTGCTGATAAAACAATTCCAAATCCAAAGGATGTCACCATAGAGGATGTCACGGACACGCAACCCTCTAATGATAACTCTCTGCCACTTTCTTCCTCAAAAGAAGATTTGAACAGCTATCCTAAAAAACTTCCCAAATCAGAAATAGTTCAAGAAATCAAAAAAGAACAAGAAAAAGCCGCTGAAAGTGCAATTGAAAAGGGAAAATCTGCCAGTCACAATACTAAATCATAGTTAGAAAAACCTTTTGATTTAGAGGCAGAAATAGGTAAACTGAAGATATCCATCCCTTTATCTGAACTTGCCAAACATGATATCTATAGGAAGCAAATCAAAAGATCACTACAAATGCCATAAAATAGGGATGATGTGAATGTATTAGATGATCAACCTGAGCTCCTTTTCGGTCCTGAAGTCAATGGTAAAACAGGACATGGAGCTATGTTACCATTCTATGTCAGTTTGCACATTCATGATAAAGTATTGCATAATGCTATGTTTGACTCAGGTGTCTCACACAACCATATGCCCAAAGCTGTAATGGAGAAGTTAAACCTTGATGTTACAAGACCCTACAAAGACTTATTTTCCTTTGACTCAAGTCAGGTCAAGTGTTTAGGCTTAATCAAAGACTTATGTGTCTCCTTAGTCCAATATCCCAACAAGACAATCCTCATGGATGTGGTGGTTGCTGACATTCCACCAAAGTATGGCATGCTATTGTCAAGATCTTGGGGAGAAAAACTCCAAGGATCTCTCCAACTAGACCTCTCTTATGCCACTATATCTATCTTTGGGCAACCAAAGAGACTGTATAGAGAAACACTGATGAAATATGTGGTAACTAGTGAGGACAACCCCCAAAATTTTCCTATTTTTTCAATCCATTCTGATATGGATTCTTTTATTTTATTTAATGATGAAACAAGTCCTCCCACTGATGATAAGCCGTTGGCTTTAGAACTGGACACACACACCAATGAAGAATTGGTTGCCCATACTGATGAAACTGTCAAAACAATCAGGGCAACTAGCATACAAGAAGAACCTCCCCTAATAGAAAATTCAAAACTTCCCACTGCAAGAATGACAAACTCTGGATACTAACCAGAAGCAAGAAATCACATGGTATTTAGAGTTTGATGGCTCTGTCAACAAGTTAGGAGCAGGGGCAGGTGTATGGATTCACAATACACATAACAATCATGCAGAAGGCCATGCCTACAAATTGAATTTCAAATGAACCAATAGCATGGAAGAGTATGAGGCTCTCCTTTTAGGCCTTAAACTGCTCAAAGCTCTAGGAGCTATGAAAGTATCCATTCTAGGTGTCTCAGATTTAGTCATACAGCAAATGAAATGCAACTTTGTTACTAGTGGCAATAGAATGAGGGCCTATAGGACTGCTGCCACTAATATACTCAATGCATTCACTGAATCCAAGCTTGCCAAGATCTCAAGAGATCATAACATTCATGCACACAGCCTAGCCACTTTTGCTAGTGATGCAAGCTGCCCTTTGAGCCAATTCACCATTTCACTGCTGAGATAAAACATAGGCCTGCTATCCCAAATAATGTTAAAGATTGGCAAGTGTTTGAAAATGATACCCAGATTAAAAATTTCCTCACTCTTGAGCATGAGTTTTCAAATATTAACATTGACATGGATGCTATGACGGATGAACAATAGCAAACAAATGAAAATCAGTAGGCTGTAACTGCTGTAACAGCCAAACAAATGCTAACCCCAACTGTTTTTTACAATGCAAACATAAAAGAGCTGAAACAGATGCATTTGGAGGAAATAGCCGAAACAGAGGCCGAGATCATTGATCTAAAAGACAACTTTCTCCCTGCTGGCCTCACTCTATTAGAAGATATGTTTGATGCAAATGATGTTCCCAAAAAGCCAAAAATGCAGCCCTTAAACGCTGCTATAGAAGAACACAACGTTGGGACAGTAGAGAAGCCCAAAATGATCAAACTATCTCAATCTTTGCCACATGATCAAAAGCCCAAATATGTTGATTTGTTCAAAGAATTCCAAGATGTATTTGCTTGGAGTTATGAGGACTTGAAGTCCTATGACACCTCAGTGATCTAGCACACCATTCCCTTAAAACCAAATCAAAAGCCCTTCAAGCAGAAACTAAGGAGAATCAATCCCGTGCTTCTCCCGTTGATTGAAAAGGAAGTGAAAAGAATGTTTGAAGTAGGTATCATAGCACCCATCAGATTTTCTGAATGGGTATCCAATATTGTTCCCACAAGAAAGAAGACAGGTGAGATTAGGCTATGTGTAGATCTAAGAAATTTAAACCAAGTCTCCCTAAAAGACCACTACCCATTGCCAAAAATGGACCACATCCTACAAAGAGTAGTGGGGTCATCTAGAATCTCTTTGCTAGATGGCTTTTCAGGTTTTAATCAAATACTGGTTCACCTGGATGACCAAGACAAGACAGCCTTTACCACTCCGTGGGGAACATTTAAATATGTGAAGATGCCTTTCGGACTTAAAAACATTAGTGCTACCTTTCAAAGGGCGATGGATATTGCATTTTCCAAGGAAATACATGACTTCCTAGTTGTCTACCTCGATGACTTAACCCCTTTCTCCAAATCTAATCAAGAGCACCTAAAACATTTGAGGCAAATATTCATGACATGTAGGAAATATGGCATTTCCTTGAACCCCAAGAAGTCTCTCTTTGTCCTTGAAGAAGGTAAATTACTGGGCCATATCATCTCAAAAGATGGAATTAGAATTGATCCTGAAAGAATTCAAGCCATCTTGCAAATCCCATATCCAAGAAACATAAAAGAGTTGCAAGCATTCCTTGGAAAGATCAATTTCCTAAGGAGATTTATCCCAAATCTAGCTGAGCTGATAAGACTATTAAGCTACATGTTAAAAAAGGATGCCAAGATAAAATGGTCTCTTGAAACCAAGCAAGCCTTTGAGAGTATCAAAACTATCTTAACCTAAGCCCCAATCCTCACAAGTCCACAATTTGATAGGGACTTCATCATATTCTCATTTGCATCTGAGCACACCATAGTTGCTGTCCTTTTGCAAAAGGATGATCAAGGAGCTGAAAAGCCAATTGCATTTTTCAGCCGAGCCTTAAGAGATGCTCCTTTGAAGTACCAAATCATGGAGAAGCAGGCCTATGCCCTTGTTAAAGCAATCAAAGATTTCCGAGTTTACATTTTATATTCACATGTGATTGCCTATGTCCCAAATGCTGTTGTAAAAGACATATTAACCCAAGAGGGGATAGAAGGCAAAAGAGGCAAGTGGATTGCTAACATCCTTGAGTATGACATAGAAATAAAACCAACCAAGCTCATAAAGGGACAAGGTTTAGCCAAACTGATGTCCAAAACAAACTTTCAAGCCTTAGACATTAACCAACTGGACAATGAACAGGAGCTGGCGACTCCACAGATCAGTGAAACCTTTTTGCAATCCCCATGGTATGCTGATATATGTTTTGTATTTTTAAACCTGTTTTCTCCCCCAGGATTGTCTAGAACCAAGAAAAGATTTTTGAAAATGAAGGCTTCAAAGTTTTGTGTCATAGATGGTTCTTTATTTTGGAAAAATCATGAAGGCATATTGCTTAATTGTTTAACCATGAATGAAACTAACAATGTCATGAAAGAGTTCCATGTAGGGGACTATGGAGGACATCTATATTAGAAGTCCACTACTGATAAAATTCTAAGGGCTGGTTTCTATTGGCCCTCTCTGTTTGCAGATGTAGAGAAGTTTGCTATCTCATGTCATAAATGTCAAATCTTTGAGGGCAAAAGAAAGTTGTTACCTTTGCCTCTTAAGCCCATCTCAACCAAGAAGCCATTCCAACAATGGGGTCTTGACTTCATTGGAGAAATCCACCCCTCTTCCTCAGGCCAGCATAAGTGGATTCTAACAGCCACCAACTATTTCACTAAGTGGATTGAAGCCATCCCACGCAGACAGGCCAATGACTCCATCATTATCCAATTCCTTGAGACCAACATCTTATCTAGATTTGGCTGCCCTGAGAAGATCATTACTGATAACGCCGCTACCTTCACATCCAAAAATATGATCAATTTTTGCCATAAATTTCACATTACCTTCGGCCACTCCACAGCCTATTACCCTCAAGGTAATGGCTTGGCCGAATCATCGAACAAAAGCCTCATCAACATCATAAAGAAAGTGCTAGAAGAAAACAAAAAGAACTGGCATAGAAAGCTCACAAATGCCCTATGGGCAGACAGACTTTCAACAAAGAAATCCATTGGGATGAGCCCTTATGAGCTGGTGTATGGCATGGAGGCCAGATTTCCATCTTCCTTGGGCATTCCTATCATCAAGCTGTTACAAGAGATCCAAGCAGAACCAAATGATATTCAAAGAAGAATAAACCAGACCATTCATCTTCAGCAAACAAGAGAACAGGTCTATAACAGAGCTCAAATTTTGCAAGAGAAGCTCAAAAAGATGTTTGATAAGAGAGTTAAGGTTGAAGATTTCTGTGTTGGCAATAAAGTTCTAAGGTGGGACTCATGAAGAGAAGACAAAGGCAAACATGCAAAATTTGATTTTTTATGGAAAGGTCCATTTGTTGTCAGCGCTGTGCAGGGCAATAACACATATTTTCTCAAATCTGTAGAGGACGACATAACTAAAGAAGGCCCTGTCAATGGCCGAATGCTAAAGCATTATTATGATCCATGTTGTTGAACACAACGCAGCTATATTATATTTGTACATAAATACTTGTATTTTCAGCACTTTGTTTTTTTAGCAGGTCGAATAATGGAACAGTGCAGCAGAGTTTTTTTAAAAGGCACAACCAAAGCAAGTCGTCCATCTAGATCTCTGTCATTTCAAGCAAAAGAGTAGGCAGTTCCTTCCAACAATGGTATTAAAAGAGAAGAGGATTTTTCAGTTTACATCAGCACCCTTTTTCAAGACAGAATCAAGGGAAGTGCTCCAGTTTGTTCCCCCTATGTTGTGTTTATTTCAAAGGCAGGTTCTCAGGCACAGGTGCATGTAGTAATAGAGCATGAAGAAGACAGCAGGCGATGCTGCTATGGTATAAAAATTTAGTTGATGAGAATGCTGTGTTCAGGTTTCAAAAATTTCAATCATTTGACAGCCAGCACAAGGGAAGTTTCAGTCTACAACAACAATAGAAGATCAAGGCAGTCTAACCTGCTGTTCTTGGCTTTTCACAAGGAAAAGCCATCCCCAAGTGGAGCCACTATTAGCCTCCTATTGCAAAAGGTGTTCATCTTTCATGATTGACAGTTGAAAGTGCCAAATATCTCATACATTGCATGCTGCAAAGCTCCATATTTCCAAAAGAGGCCAACGAAAAGACCATGAAAGTGTGCCAGTCTAAATGCCACTACTCTATTCCAATTTTGATAAGTTATTCCTTTTTGAAGAATTTTCTGTTAAGGGAAGGCCAAACGGCTTAATCTTGGCTTCCCTAGGTTTCAATTTCTTGTTCTAGAATGAAGAGAATGAAAATCTGTCCAAACAGTTTAATCTTGGCAGATTTGTAGGTAGGTAGAGAAACAAAGGAGCCTAACTGCTTAATCTAGGCCCTTGGAAGAAATAAGTGTAGATTTAGATAGGAAGACAGCAAAAAGAAAGAAAGGATAATCAGGGTCTGCAAGTCCAAGTGCACCCATGCAAAAAGAATAAAAAAGGCTAGGTAAGTAGGCTGGCTAAGTAGTTTTGTGGTTGCAGAATCAAGCTATGTGATCCATTTCATGTTGTCAAGTGTTATATCCATTCAGATCACAAGTGCAAGGCAATTCCCCTTTGGAGGAGCTCAAGCGAGGCATGTCTAACTCCCCCTTCTTCTCATTCCCCAAATCACTCACTAACATCCCCTTGAGGACCTTGGGATCTGCCCAACCAGTCCTGTTATCACTTCATTTTTGTAAAGCACCAAGTCAAGCTTTGACTTTCTTCTGTGAAAAGAAGCCACATTTCTTGTGTAAAAATCATGTCTCCATAGTCCATTCACTTCCTATGTCTAAGTTTCAGCTCACAAACTTAGCCTCTCCCCTACACTTCACCTCACCAATTCATATTAACTCCTAACTCTACTATCTAGCTCCCTAGATCATTTCCCTACCCCCTATTTTACAAAAAAGCTATAAAAAATCCCAAAAATATTATATATCCCACCCTATAGCACTATAGCTATGTACATACAGTTCTGGGATATAATAGTCCACCTGGGACTACTATGAACCCATCCGTGTCATAACCCTGGGATTGGTCTAAACCTCTGGTTAGGCCAATAACCTGTATCCACCACTTTACCCTTAAAAACCTTATAATTCTACCTCCGCAGTCATTTCCCCAATGTCTAATGTTTAATAGTTTGGTTAAACATTAAATTAACCCGTAGAACCCACATTTTCTAAAGTTTTGAACCCACGCGGCATAATATTATTTTTATAATCGCGCGGGCCCCGCTCCAAAGTTGCGCGCCACCCCAATCAACCCGCCAGTCGTCCGATGCCCAACGTATCAGATCCAACGGTGGGTGGGTGTTCTCATATGCCGATCTGCCAGAGGTTAACGTCCGGGGGATGGGCGGTTTCCCCGTCATACCCTCGCCACGTGTCAGCCTCCCGGAGTGTTCGAAGGCCCCTCCCCCAATATCGCTTGTGCAGAAAGGTGGTGCGGAGAAAATGGGATACCACCTTCCGCCCTCCTATGTCAGCACCACGTAATCATGATGTCATCATCCTGCATTGACCTCCTGCCACTGTGTCCTTGCCACATCATTGCCACGTCGCTGCCACTGTACTGCCATGTCATCACCACTACCATACTGCCACATCACCCGGCCGTACTACTGACATCACCCTGCTGACGTCACCCTGCCACGTCACCCGACCATACTGTTGACGACACCCTGCTAACGTCACCCTGCCACGTCACCGCCGTCCTGGGACCCACTGCTGACGTCATGCTGACGCAATCGTCAAAAAGGGCGAAGCGCGAAATCTGCACAACGGATGCCCGGAATGAAAAACCGAGGCAGTTTTTGATGCGCAATTAGTGCTTAGCGCTAATCGCGCATCGCTAAGGGAAATAGGCCAAAATGGAAGCCCTCTCATGGCGCGGCTACTAGCGGGCCCAAAATTCGCAAATTGATAGGAATTTTGTCACATATGTTCGGAAAAGGGGCAAAGACAGTTCTAAAAGGCAACAGAGGGCCGAACAGCAGCCACAAAAGGTCGATGGGATAGTTTAAAGAGTATTAGCGGTGTGAAAAGGCGCACATTTAGTGCCAAAGCATATCAAGGAAGTAGCAAAGAGTATCAGTTAAATGTTTTTAATGGAAATCTTTATTTCCCAAAGTCGGTGAATATTGAATGGCCTCCAACAAAGTCAAAGAAAGCGGTGAAAGCCCATCAAGGCTCTCCCATCATAGTTGAAGCATTTAAAGCCACCAAACAGCAATGGATCAAAACCCAAAGCACAGTTATGGCTAAATGATCAACACAGAGCCATAAAGACAACACATTAACTCCTTTTCTACAGCTGCCCCCAACACAGCTCGAAGATATTTTCTCACATTTATTTTAGAAATATGTTAGGTTAAAGACACTTATTACAGCAGATCTGTCTGAGATCTGATTTTTGTAGATATTTTACTTATAAAACCACCCTAATTTACTGTTTAGGGGGTTGGTTGGTTGGTTAATGCACTCCAAGAGAGACTCGCTCTGTATATCTGATATGTTTTCTTTAATCAAAGACTGCTAAAAGCTTGGAGGACGGACTGTCTACTGTGTTATTAATGTTTTGAAGAATGAATATGGAATCCTTGTGCTGCAACATGAATCAATAAGTGTTTCGTATCTCTATTTTAAATTCATATATGTTTGTATCATACATATATCACCATCTAAATAGCAGAAAGAAAGATTAGCTTAGAACTTGCTTGGCTGCACTCTATGCTCAATTTCTATTGTTTCTTTATGTTTTCATCTGAATTGGTAATGAATATGAATTCCCTTTGGCTCATATTCCCCCTAATTTACACATGTTTGACAGTTATCTAGGGATTCTTGACTGCTCCTAGATAGAGCTCATTCACCTTCCCTCTATTAAGCTGAATGAGAAATTCTTAATTGCTTCTCATTTCTTAGCCCCCATTCCATCCTTTTTAGCTTGAATCATTGTTTCATGTGCAGCTATCTTGCTCCATATTCTTCTTGTGACCAAGAAAACACACCAGCAGTCCTAATCCTTGACTCCACACCCAATGGTCTGAAACTCTCACACTATACTTACCTCTCTACTTGGAAGCCTCATCCATCCCACCAAACTAAAACAAAACCCCTTGAACTAAATAACTAGGCTAAAATCATCGTCAACAAAGTTAAATCATAAAGAGAGAGCCCTCTCTGATTGCAAGTGGGCTAGAACCTGTAGTCCAAAGATTGGTTTGTGGTTACCTCGGCCGTATTCCCTTGGGATTCAAAGGGAACAACCTGAGTGATAACAGCGACCGAGCCAGAGTTTCCAACAAACAAGCTTAAGGAGGCAAGATAAACCATTTTAAACATGGGATTTTTGGTGAAAGAACTTAAGTAGTGTTTAGGCCAAATATACAACTACTAAGAAGAGGATGACAACAAGCACACTCAATGACTGAGTCCCCATAAAACAAAAAAATTTTCAACTAGAGTTGTAAAAGGAAGAGTTAAGGAGTTTGAGGATAGTTAGATAGGTAGAGTTGAGACAACACCTAGACAAACCCGATATGGCTCTTTTTTGGATATTTTTAGCCATTGGTATTTTAATATGGGAAACCATCTAGTAGAAAATGTTCACTTAAGTGAGACCATTAGGATGCTAAATATTCCTCCAAATCCTTGTCTTGAAAGACAGAATAACTTGGGAAAGTTGACACGCATATCCTGGTTTGACTATGTTGCTGCTTAGGTTCCATTCTCGCAAATCTTCGGACTATCCAAGAATATTGTTTAATTCATGGAGAAACCGATCTTGGGATCAACAATGATTTCATGTTTCAGCAAGATGAAAGATTCTGTGGCACTTAGCTCCACAGAGGAAAAGTATATGGAAGCAAGTTTGGCGAGTTATGAAACTATTTATCCTCACAAGTTTTTCACAGATTTGTTTGGTCAAGGGTTGGAACTCAGGTGGATACATTGTGATAATCATAGTTACATAAAACTATCATATAATCTAATGTTCCATCACAGGTCCAACCATATTGAGATAAAATATCACTTCCTTTGACACAAAGTCCATACAGGAACAATGAATCTTTAGTATATATCCATAGATGAGTAGGTTGCAAATATTATGACCAATCCCTTAGTGAAGGGAAGTTTGGCTTATACAAATAAGCTAGTAGTGGTACAAAATACCTTCCTCATATAGAGGGAGTGTTGATGTTTGTATCAAGAGGACAAGGTTCTTTTCATTGGTTAGTTTTTAGGCATGCAAAAGTCATCCAAATCATCCTTAGAAAACTTGCTCACTTTATTGATTAAGTTTTTTTATTATTTTCATAAGGATAACTTGGGAAAATAACATTAATTTAATTATTTAATGTCGGCTACTGAGCTAGAAAATCTAAGGAAATGTAATTTTAATTACATTAATGAATTTGTTTTAATCTCAAGTGAGTTAGGATTTAATACTATCCATTTATCACTTTGGAGATTAGGGTTAGCGATTTCACTCAATAAGAAATTATATAAACAGGCCTAAAAAGAGTGGAAAGATATAATTTCGAGAGTGACTTTCTAAGTGAATGTGATACTCAAGGCCAAGAAAGAAAACTTGATGAGATATATTTTCTACAACAAGGAAGTCACCCCAGTGTATTTATCCAGTGGTTTTTGCAAGACCATGACACCTGGGGAAGGAGGAGCTTAGTTTGGAGAAGTTGCAGGCTCACACATGTTCCAGATGTAGTTGTAAAACTCACATAGTTTGACATCCTCTCACAATGTGGGTCATACAGGCTCATGGATCAGCATTATTGGGTAAGGGTTCAATATAGGATTTTTCTAAGGATTGTATAGGCCATACAAGTGCCTAATTTATTTAAGAAAATTTATCATAGCTTGTAATTTTCTCAATGGGCCATTTTCCTGAATAGGGAACTCTCATGGTTATGATAAATAAAAGTGAAGTCATTTGGAGTAGAATTTTCTCCATGTGACTAATTTCCGATATTTATCTTTTGATTTCTAAATTTTATATTTGGTAATTGAATTAATATTTTCTAGATTATAAAAATGACTAGGAATTAAAGTCAAAGCTCGAATTTAGAAATCATTCCAACCATGTTTTGAGAGGGAGAAGACCTTGAAATTGATGCAAAGGTTATTTTCCATCATATTGTTTGTCCAAATATTGATTTTCTCCCATTACCAAGTGTTATAGACATTTTTGGGCACTACAACCCCAAGCATGAAATGTCCATAAACCAAGGGCTCCTAAGTCCCTAAAAGTGTTGTTCTAACACCTAAAGGAACAAGGTCAAATGATTACAGCTTCTCCCAGAAGTTCTCCATGAAAAACTGCTCAGAACTGGTCAAAACAGGATCATTTCAGCTGCTCCATAGGCAAAGTGCGTTGCATCTCACCTAAATACACTATGTGGGTGTGTTGCATTTCAAAAAGCCCTTCTATGGGGTGCGATGGGCGAGAAGTGACAAATGGCAGTGTCATTCCGCGAGGTGGAGAAGCATGGGAACTTCTCCTCTGACACTTGCCTCTCTGAATTCGACCAAGGATGAGTAAGAGATCACCAATCTCCAAGTGGAAGCAAGAACTATCAGAGGGAAGACACTAATAAAATCACAAGCTGACTCATCTCCCTTACATATATCTATATATGGATCCCTCATCCCAGAGATCCGGAGGCTGGAATTTTGCATATTGTAAGGAATTGCTGTTGGTTTCTTGAGACAACATCAGATTGTTGGGTGATCTAAGCTTTGTATGAGGTGAAGAGGGGCTTCCTTGCTGAGAGGATGATGCTGGGTTAGAACAACTAGTTGTAACTCCCTTGGCTCTTTATTGTTTATCAATAAAATCTATTCATGTTTTCCTCCATACTCTTGTGTCATTTATGTTTGCTGCATTTGTGTGGTCAATTTACATCTGATCCTAGATTGTTTATGATTATAGATCCATGTTCTTGTATAGGGCTATGCTACTATGATCTTACAGGTACTCTGTGACGCTGGGCATGCAAGGGAACAAGTAGCGAAAGACTATCAAGAGAGAGAGGAATCGAACTAGGAGATTAGCGAAAGACAGAGGTTGGTATTCTTTGTTCTTCTCCCATCTATACTTCATAAAGGAAAAAGGAAAGTAGCTTTACTTTGTTTGATTCTAAGGTAGCTATCACACCTTAGTGGGATAAGCAGTTCTGTGTAGACACTTTTCCTTGTAACAAAATGGCGACTCCGCTGGGGACGAATTAGTTTGTTTGTTTATCTTCCTTGTTGTCTATTTTATAAACTCACAGATGGAGCCTAAAGTCAAGCCAGGTAGCTTTCGAACTACATTTGCTGTGCAAATGCAAAGTAGATAAATGCCGCTTCAGTCAATCTCCGGGATTTGTTTATAAATTAAACAACTGATTTACAAACTCTCTGATTGCCCCTTGTGATAGCTCTTAGATCCTCCTTAGATCTACCCCTAATTGTTGCATTACTGATTACCATTTGCTCGGCCAAAACCCATGAACTGAACTGCAAACTGTGACCCGGAACCTAAGCAAAGTCTCATCTCTGGCCCAATGTAGGTACTGTTCTGTGAATATGAAATTCAGCGCACTTCCCGAGTGTAGTAGGTGCGTTGCATTTCAAGTTCACTGTGTTACAGGTGCACTGATCAGACTAGGCATTCTTCAGTTTTGGTTTCTGTGATTCATTCTTTCAGTTCTATTCATGAATTTTGCTGCCTGTAATCAGTATATATTTGTTTGAAACCCCTTTTCCTTTCTATTATTCTGCCTCCAATGTTCAAAGAACTGTAAATGTTTTTTTGTATTTGTTGAGTCATTTTTCAGTTCTCCTTTGCAAAAAGTAACGTAATCGTATTGTCGTCCTTTGATTTGAAAGTGTCGCAAGTGTCGTTTTCAGTCATAGGAAAGAGTTTGGTTGCTGTAGATAGTCGATTATCCAGTTACTATTGTATTTGGTCTGAATTTGTAATTTTTCTAGTGTCGAGAGCAAGTATTCATTTCCAAATCGTAAAGTGTTGTGATTGTCTCCATTTTTTATTTCGAAAAGAAACTTGTTGGTAATTGTCGCTTGAAAAGTAATTAAGATTTGTGCATTAGCTTTCTTTTTCCATTAACATACTAAGAAAGCCAAAAACAAATACATGCATGTGCATTTTCATTTAGACTGTTTGATTGGTTTGATTTAGGAAAGTGCATTTAGAGTGTGCTCTTTGCTCTTTGTGAAAGAATACTGTCTCTCTTTCCTTAGTAGCTAGGATTTTCATTGCACAAAGAAGATAAAAGACTGTTTATCATCTTAGATTGCATTTTAGGAATTACACATCTGCATCTCGTGGTGAACCTGAAAGGAAAACTTCATAAACAAGATCAACTATAAAATAAATTCAATGAATCTAACAACGCTTTGGAACCTAACACACAACATTTAGAAGTCTAGGTTAGAAACATATTCCAGTGTTGTAAAGCCTGGTAACTGTTGTTCTCACTGATGGTTGGGTGATTCCTCCACTTTGAGACGATAAGTGCCAGTACGGACTTGTGCTCCCACGTACCGTTGAGTATATTTTGGGAGACCACAATAGGCTTAATCCTTTATCCATAGGAAGCCGTGTCTGCCGCCCTATCGATCGCAATGCACTGAACACAGCATTCGGGAAGATTGACTGCCGTACCGTAAAAAGTATTCTGCAGTTATGCGATTGGTTTGGTAATCCCTCTACCTAGATTTCCAGAGTAGTCCCTTTCGTTCCTTTTCAGACTCCTTAACGGAAAAGGTCCATCTAAGCACTTGTCACTTCAGGCTCATCAAAAATCAAAGGTGACTAGAGTCATATTTTGTTTTTTCTCGACTCTTAAAAATTGAAAAAACAAGTTGTGTCAAAGCGTCTAAAATTTATTTTAAACAGAATAATCATCACCCTTTCCTACGTTGATCTTAGGTTGAGAAAATGGAACCCACCAACCAAGGAATTCCCCTTGGAGAAAATCCTAGTACCTTCTCCTCATGGGGAGATGTTGGTGCACCCCATATGGCCACATTGTCGCTTCCAGGATTGACAATCGGCTTGCCTGTATGGCTCTTCTCAACCTCTGTCGTTCAGAACACTGCAATTCCTAAACAATCGAGTTAGCAACTAGACGAATCCAGAGTTACCCACCAACCTTATACTTCCTCCAATTCTTCCTCTCCTCCTTCTTCTTCATTTGATGGGGTTGGTAAAGCCAAAAATCAAGTATCTGAGAAGAAGAAGGAAAAGAAGAAGAAAGAGAAGAAGAAGAAGGAGCCAAAAGCGAAAGGGGGCAACCAAGCTTTGTCTAGTGAAAATCCACACACTGCACCAACCAGGCCTAAATCGCCATGTGTCATTTGCAAAGGAGACCACTATCATAGAGATTGTCCTTGCCTCCCTCGGATCTTAAGGGACTGGTCTCCTCGTTTGCACAACTCGGTGTCGTCAACCTCTGATGATCATGTTGAAAACACACCGTCGACTAGTGAAAGTGAAGCCCCAGGACAAAAAGGAAAATATAGATTTCCTTGTAAACTATGTGAAGGCAATCATGCCATCCACCGTTGTCCCTTCTTAGACAAGGCTAAAAGAGTTTTGGATGATTGTCCGGTTTCACCGTTACGACTTCCTCCTGGATATAAAAAACTCTTGCCGAGTCCATCACTAGTTGAAAAGCCGGCTGACCCGCCCAGGTGGTCAGCCGAAGCATCTATCATTGAAGACAAACCATCTGAACCCATACTAGACGAAAGCCAAAAGGTCGAGGTGGCAATTGACCCGGTCTTGCCTTCAGAGGTTCCATCTTTAGATGATATAGTCACAGAAGAGAATAAGGGTGAGACCGTCCAAATTCTTTTCATAAGCACAGACTTCGATGAACATGGGGGCAATTTACCCATTCCTTTACTGCAGGAAGGAAGTTTGTCAGAGTCATACCCGGCCGTCTATTCGGTCCCACCTCCAAGCAACCTAGTTGTTTCCTTCGACTGGAATCAACTAGGCAGACCCCACTTACCGGCTAGTGTACCATTCAGAATCATTGGTCAAGTATATAGAATGTTTATGGCTAGTACCATCATAGATGAAGGGGCTTCTGTGAGTATCCTTTCCTCGACTGCTTGGAAAGCGCTTGGTTAACCATCGCTTTTGCCTGAGATGAGAAATCTAACAGCCTTTGACAAAGGAACCAGTCGACCGTTAGGGATCCTTCCCAATGTGACCATAACATTGAGAGGGAAAACTGTTCACATGAATGTAATGGTAGTTCAAGGACCCATGGATTATAATCTACTCCTTGGACGAGACTATATTTATTGCATGGGAGCGATTGTCTCCTCACTCTTTAGAGTAATTTGTTTTCCGCATGAAGGAAGAGTGGTCAAGCTCGTAGACCAGCTTTCATTTCTCAGATCACGCATAGCAAATAGTCATATACCATCCCTAAATGGTCTTTTCACACAAGGAATGTCTCATCAATCCCCAGTCCATCCGCCTGATGAGCGTGAGTGATTCGGGGGACATGACTGAAACCCAGGGGGCATGCACCCTGGTCTGCTTCGGCGGGAAAACCTCGGGTATAGGGTAGGTTTCCGCGAGAGATATATGACTGGTCTGTACTCCCATCTGTGATTGGAAGAGGGAGTTATTCTGGAACAAGATTCTCTCGTCAAAGTTATGTGAGTGGAGTAGTCTCCTCCACTCGCCTTTGTCTATTTCGGTAGACATCGCCGAGGAAATGTTTTGTTTGCGCTATGAACAAAACAATCTTTGGTAACCTGAAAGAGGTATACCTTTCCTGATAGAACAAATGTTTTGTCAGTAGAACAAAAAGTGACCTTGAAGCTTTATTTTATACCTCGGGGCATGCAAACCTTTTGGCATGCAAGTAAAGAGTGATCATTTATCTGTTTTTTGGATTGGTCGTTTCCTAACTTGCATAAAGAAAGGATGTGGGGAAAAACTCTAAAAATTTCCATTTTAAAATGGGACATTCTTATTATACGACTGGATTAATCAAGCAGTGTTACCGCAAGGTTCAAACTCATTAAAAGATAAACTCGCATCGAGCCGTTTTAATGCATAGTTCAAGCTTGTTAAAAAATAAACATAAGCCATGAGCAAATGTTTCCCACCGCGTTTAAGCTCATTAAAAAGTGAACTATTTCCCGATAAATAACCATCGTGAATGTAGTACTTCAGCCTTTAAAAGCCTTGGTCATGTTCTCATCATCACCTCCACTCTGTATTGGCCGATCATTCACCTCCATTTGATTGTTTACCCCTTTTGAGGAACAGCTGCGAAGAGTGATCTCACTAGCCATCCTTGTAACACTACCGTGATTAGAACATTCCAAACCTTACCTGGAATCAGCTGCTACCCAATTTTATCACTCGTTCCTCAAAAGACGAGTCTCCTTTAAGCTCTTTTCAATTGACTCATAAAATATGAAAAGATTGTCGAGCCATTGGCCTCTCCAGCTCGTTAAAGGAACCGGAAATGCTATCCCTCCTCTAAATTTTAATCTTTTTGGACCTGAGGGATTATTACACAAAAAGATCGAGCGCTTGTTTTGTTCGGCTCGTTAAAAGTATCGAAAATTCATCCCTTATGTATTGTTTTATACTTTTTCGGACTTAAGGGATTGGATGAAGAAAAAGGAATTTTGGAGTTTCCTTTACGTTCCTTTTCAGACTCTCTAAAACTAAAAAAGGATCGAGTTATCTTTGTCGTTAAACTCGTTAAAACTTAATAGCGACATACTTGTCCATCGCAGAAAAGAATGAGTTTCACTATCGCTAGGCTCATTAAAAAATAGCGATGGGTTTGCCCGAAGGGAAAATTATAGAACAAGCATATGTTATCATCCTCAAGCTTAACAAAAATAAAGAGGTACTGGTCAGCAATGACTGGGGAAAATTGGGAAGAAAACTTGAAGAAACTTTGTTGGTAGCAATTCGCTCTTGAGCATGACACTTTCACTCCGCATCCAAGTTGGGTTGGGTTGTTTCATTCACCGGTCACATCACCATGGTCCCATCACACCATCCACATTTTGGGTAATGCTACCAATCCATCATGTCAGTGTCGCCGATATGTTCAAGAGAAGTCATTCAGAGAATTCACCTGTGTCTCACCTACTACAATACATTTACACTCCATTCTTTCATGACCACCACCCTGAACCGTATGTCATCAGATTGTTTTCACCTCCATTAAAATCATTTGCTCCGTTCCATGTCATTGATGTGGGATTCATTAAGGCCCTCTTGTGACGGATCACTTCTTGTCGACATCAGATCATTATCCAAGAAGTTGATCTAGGAACACCCCGTTCAGTACTTTGAAGCTTGCATGCCTCGATGGCAAGTTTCTCACTTCCGGCGATAGGTTTACATCAATGGCCTTTGACCGAAAGATTTTGCGTGGTGTTCGACACTAATTCCTTTATTCACACCATGTGAATTGTACTGCAGTACCTTGAGGGTCATAATCATTATCAATGATTCCTCTCACGCCTATTAACAGCTTACATCATTGGCTGGTAATCAGGCGATGTCTTTCCATGTTCGACTCTAGAACCTCTCTCACATGGATAGACTTGTACTTTGAGTGAAGATCGAATGAGATTGAAGACCCCGGATCTAGTTTCATCCATCCGGGCTGCGATATATATTCAGAGAAATAAAGACATCAAATGTACATCATTGCTACACAGATAATCATCCAATCAAAGGGATGATGACTCTACCAGAATCATCAGTTTACACTCAGACGATTGTCTGTCCTATGTACATGAAAATGAATTTATAAAGCTGAGCATGGGAATGCTCGCCTCAGCTAGATCGTGAAAATATTATGAAGATAATCTATTGTATTGTATCTTATTACAGGTCTCCTCCCAACTTGAAAGAACTTCGGATCCTCATAATAAAGCATTTCACCCAACATCAAAAGATTAACGACCTCATGCTTTAGGGGGCAACTGTTATAGACAATTTTGGGCACTACAACCCCAAGCATGAAATGTCCATAAACCAAGGGCTCCTAAGTCCCTAAAAGTGTTGTTCTAACACCTAAAGGAACAAGGTCAACTGATTACAGCGTCTCCCAGAAATTCTCCATGAAAAACTACTTAGAACTGGTCAAAACACGATCATTTCAGCTGCTCCATAGGTAAAGTGCGTTGCATCTCACCTAAATACACTGTGTGGGTGCGTTGCATTTTGAAAAGCACTTCTATGGGGTGCGATGGGCGAGAAGTGACAAATGGCAGTGTCATTCCGCGAGGTGGAGAAGCATGGAAACTTCTCCTGTGACACTTGCCTCTCTGAATTCGACCAAGGATGAGTAATAGATCATCAATCTCCAAGTGGAAGCAAGAACTATCATAGGGAAGACACTAATCAAATCACAAGCTGACTCATCTACCTTACACATATCTATATATGGATCCCTCATCCCAAAGATCCGGAGGCTGGAATTTTGCATATTGTAAGGAATTGTTGTTGGTTTCTTGAGACAACATCAGATTGTTGGGTGATCTAAGCTTTATATGAGGTGAAGAGGGGCTTCCTTGCTGAGAGGATGATGCTGGGTTAGAACAACTGGTTGTAACTCCCTTGGCTCTTTCTTGTTTATCAATAAAAGCTATTCAAGTTTTCCTCCATACTCTTGTGTCATTTATGTTTGCTGCATTTGTGTGGTCAATTTACATCTAATCATAGACTGTTTATGATTATAGATCCATGTTTTTGTATAGGGCTATGCTACTGTGATCTTACAGGTACTCTGTGAAGCTGGGCGTGCAAGGGAAAAAGTAGTGAAAGACTATCAAGAGAGAGAGGAATCGAACTAGGAGATTAGCGCAAGACAGAGGTTGGTCTTCTTTGTTCTTCTCTCATCTATACTTCATAAAGGAAAAAGGAAAGTAGCTTTACTTTGTTTGTTTCTAAGGTAGCTATCACACCTTAGTGGGATAAGCAGTTCTGTGTAGACACTTTTCCCTGTAACACCAAGGATCCAATCTATCTTACTTTGGAGGATAAGATGGGCTACATAGAGAAGCTTCAAAAATTACAATCCACTTCCTGACAAAAGGGAGTTGTGATATAGGTTTAAAATTCATTCCCCTTCTAGATATTTTTTAATTATATCTTTCTTCCACCCATCATTTTCCCCCAAAATCTCCAAAAAAGCTTGGATTCCAACACTATGTTAACCAAGCCAAGGTGTTTGACCCCTAGGGGCTCAAACAATATTCCAATTGATTAAGTGAAACTTTTTTTTATTGGATTCCCCCCTTGCCAAAAAAAATTTCCTTATATCTTTTGCTATGGAGGACATTGACATTACACCATAAAAAGGTGCTTCACATAATCTTTCATTTGGAAGGAAATTACTACCTTTTTTTTCCCAAAATCACACATATTGAAAATTTAAATAAGATGCAGGACTTAGATATCCAATTTTTTTGGTTTTCTACAATAAATAGTACAATGATGAATACTTATCACGATTATATTTAATTTTAAAATTTCTACATACTTTCTAGTAATATGTATAAAGATTAACAACCATTTTAATTTAACAGTAACATTTGAAACTTTGATAGTTAGACAAGCAAGATGATGCCTCTGATGATCCTTCATACTCTTACAAAATTCCATTACAACATATTCACCTGCATAAAATGATATAACCTCCCTTAGGTCATGTGGGTGATGACATGCCACATATGCATTTTAAAGAACCTTAGAAATTCCCCAAATAGACAAACTATGTTTCCTATATTTTGAACTTGAAAAACCTCACAAATTTCTCAAGTATACAAATTATGTGGTAAACATAATAATTCAAAAGTAAACATTAAGAAAAATAAAAAGAAAAACTAACACACACACACACACACACACACACACACACACATATATATATATATAGATATACACGTATATATATATATATATACACACACACACACACACATATAAAGAGAGAGAGAGAGAGACATGCACTTTTGAGAAGAAAATAATTCATCTTACACTCAAGGAAAGCTATAAGATCTAAGAGTGTTGTATCATTTGGTTCAAGCTTCCATGGCTTAATGGGAAGAGCATTCTCATGATGTAGACATGTCTCCAAAGCATGTCCACTCAAATAAATCACTTTTGCAAGATCTCTATTCAACTTTGACAAATCCTACAATAATCCCATGAACCATTAGATTATATGCACTAGAAATAAATAACTTGAGTAAATTAGAAATAACTAGTATATAATCTTTAGAAAGGACTAGACTTAACACTATATATAAAATAATAAAGATATCAAGTTAAGAGGAGAACGTATATCAAACACTGTAAAATAGATCATAAAAGGAAAATATGAGTTAAAAATTGAATGCTCAATCCATATGTATATAATCTATATAACTACTAATTAATTCATAAGGATCTCAATTGATGTAGTAATAAGAACAACGCGAAGTTTCAATTTTTTGTAGATCACACATTAACTGCTTGGGTTATAAATATACAAGGATTATATCAGGATTCAAGGCTATCAAACATAATAATGAATCATGTTTCTTAGTTAATATAGCATTCCAATAGATTCTCAATGTCAACTTGATTACCAAAAACAAATAATGAAGAAACTTGATCACCATGTACCAAACATTGAAGTGTTTGATACATGGAATGGGGAGAGGAATATTCAGACCAATGAAAAGTTCATAACTTAATAATAATGTTTAAACAAAGTAGATGATGCCCAAAATAATGAGAAAGGATTGAGAATTCTAGCTAGATAGGAAGGTTGTTGTGCCACATACAAAAACAAAAGTTGTCCATGTAGGTGAAATAGAAACTCAATCTAAGGTGATGCAGGTAAGTGGGAAAACAATTATGAGAAAAGTTGAATGGGATTTGTATGAGAAAACCCCATTGGAAATTGTTCAGGTTTCTCAACCCCAAAGCGAGGCACAAAGTGGGAAAATATCATGAGAAAAATTGAAAACAAAAGAATATCAACTTCAGAAAAGTTCATCAATTCAATCCGACCCCAATCTCTAATTATCACTCTTTTAAGAGGTGCTCAGATTGAGAAGTTTGGAGAACAAGCAAGTATTGTTGTTCCAGAGATTAATTTTAGAACTCCTTTCTTCCCTTCCTAGGGTTTCATCCCCAAATGTAATTCATGTGGATTCCTTGACACTGATAGAAGAAAAATATATTCCTTCTCATGATGTCTCATCTGATAACTTTGGATACACATAGCTTTACCAATTAAGGTAGAAATGGCCCAAACTTGATATGAAAAAGAAATACAATGTGATGAATCATCAAATTGTATGTTGGTTACAAACATAATAATCATGAATTCCATGCATGCAACCATTAGTTGTAAGAGAGAATATGTATGGCTAGTTAGGGTTATACAACATGTCTAACTTGTAAAATGTATTTTAAACACAATAAACACCTATCTTTAATATGTACTTCATAATCAATAGTCATATTTTGCTTGATTTAAGTGGTTAAGGAGCACTTCAAGAGATATACTAACTTGCAATCTCACATTGATTTTAAAAAACAAACATTATTGATTATTGACTATTAATATCTTAAAAAATAAATGTAACATGTCAAGTACTTTAAGTTATTTGTAGTCAAAAGTATTTTGTTTGAAAATTACTAAATTGAACAATCAAACCAACATGGCCTTTAATAGAATAGCTCCTTGACAAATGCATATATATTGATGTGTAAAAGGGGTCCTCAAATCTCGCTTGAATTTAGAAAGTCACATCCTTGAGTATAGATCAAATAAGTTCTCATCACCCTTGGCATGATGCACCCTTTCATAAATCAAATTCCAAATAGTTCATGGGTAAAATGCTTCTCCTCATTAGCTTATTCACTATTTCAAAAACATTACCAACCTCAGGTGTAGAAAAGGGATTTTCTTAAGTGTAACTACAAATATAAGTAACTATAGAACAAATTTCCCTTTAATTTTAAGGACTTGTAATGAAAATTTCATCTACCAGTCCAAGGAAACATCACAATAAACAATGACCTATTAAGGTTGCATTAGTAACTCATATATTTTCACTATTTATTAGCTTATATATTGAAGCTCCTGTAATAAACTAGAGTGAAAGTTTTCTTCCTAACCCATTACCCACTACTTCGTTATTAATCATAACAATCTCATTAGTTCCATTACCACCTCCGGTTATAGGCCGATGTATCAAATTTCCTTACTGTTTTATTATGGATTCATGTCCATTTAAATATATTTTCCTTAGTGTGAACAAAATAACTTTGTGCTAATACCAATTATGCTCATACAAATAGTGCAATGTGGTGCACATTTGTTTCATTTTCTCAACATGAATAACTTATGGATTCCATGATATCTTAAGATTTAATTGTATCCACATCTTTTTGCAGAAAATTCATCTTAATTTAAATAAGAGTTGTGATATCATATGGAACATTCCTATATAGCTAATTAACTCTAAAGAAAACTTATGATATATAGATGGCTAGGCTTTATGATTTATTTTGAGTTGTGCATACTTGAAAACACGCATGCTCTGAATGCCCGAAATTTCTTAAGAAATATTCCAAATAATTGACATGTCATCCATTCGAGCATCTACATAACATGTTATTAATGGTCATAATCTAAAAATATATTCAGATCACTAATGTTATATCTTAATATCTAGGAACAAAACAATTTAGTTACTATTAACCTAGTTAGTGTTATTCAATGTTATGGTTTAAGATTATTGTTATTTGTGCTACACATGGGTACACTTGCTATCATAAATTTCAAGATCAGAAAAAACAGACACATTACCAAATATTTTATTTCTCTAAACTACCATCCATTTCCAACCCAACTGTGCAACAAGAACATCTCAAACTATGCAGCAATGAATACAATAAGGGTTGAAATATCTATTCAATCATGTGAAATAATAAGCTATATCTACTTACATGGGAACACCAATGTATAAGTCCATAAAAACTCAGATTTCTCTTTATGCTTTTTGTCATTATTAGTGTGAAAAATCCATTGAAACCAAAACAATTTTTGAAGAGAGATATTTGTAAGAATACGTTTCTCTCTGCTTCTTCTACATCCTTTTGTTTTTACTTCAAAGTGTTCAACTCATCCCGACTTACATGATTTACAAAATTCATTTCCAAAACTTGTACTCAAGACTTACGCTGAACTGACTATTCAATATTCAGTCCATCACTTTGAGGAGTTGGAAATTGTCTTGACATATTTTCAAGAGGAACACCATGGACACTAGGCCGAGAAACCATGACTGCATGATGTTGTAATCCTATGTTAAGTTAAAATTCCATTCCGAAGTTCACTTTTAACAAATCACAACCAACCAAAAAACATTAACAAAATAAACAAATATTCTTCCAGTGAATGGTACAACCAAAAATGATCTAATAAAAAATTACCAACTTTGAAGAAATCAAAATATAATTTCATCTATTCATAAAAACAACTGATGTACAAAATTGTATTTACAAGACCTAAATACAAGATGAAATGAAGGTGGAACTTTGAACCATATGTATATCTTTAGAAAACTGTAGTAAAAATGAAAGATACCCGTGTTTTGCTACCAGGTAATTCCATTTAACACAACTGAACATTGTGTAGTAGTTTACACTTTGTTATCACTCAATAATTTTCTCTAGAAGTTGTTCAGAGGAAAGAAATTTCCATGGTAACCACTAACCAACTTTGGAGCATAGGTTCCAGCCAACCTAGACTTAGAGAGGGCTCTCTCTGTATGATTTAACTTTTTTTGTTTTGAGTTTAGGCTATTTATGATTGTTCTTGAGGTTTTGATTTGTATTTGAGATTGGGTGGTGGGATTACTTAGACAAATGGATAAAATGATGTCTTTTAGACCATTGGGCTGTGGAATCAAACAATAAGGAAGAAAAAATGGATTAACTCACTAAAGGGAATGTTCAAAGGGCAAGATAGCAGAGCATTTTCCATATTTTTGAGACAGGGGTGAAAGGGTTTCACTAGGGGTGAGGGATTAATTAAGGGTTATCAAATTGAATAATTAATGAGGAATGAAGGGGTAATCGAGATCAAAGGGAAATTAATGATCCTTTAACCTAGATATTCAAGAAATAAATCTAAACCAAGGAGAAACTAAGAATTCCTTAACTTAGATATCAGCAGAAAAAATTTAAATCTATAGCTATTAAGACAGAGTGTAATTAAACAAATTCTAAAGTATTATTTGGTTATAACATTTAGGTTCAGAAACACATTAAATATTATGAATAACTTGAGAAAAGTAACAATAACACATGAGAATAATTATCTGAAGTTTCACTCAACACATGGACCCTTTGAAATATATGATCTTTATTTATCAATCCAGCTTGCTGGCTCAACAAATGATACAATAACCCTCTGGGTCTTCTGATAAAAAATATATATAGAAATGTCTAGTAAAATCCACACTACATACTTCGAATTATGAAGTATTTATACAGAATTATTTACAAAATATCCCAAACTAACATGGGATATATTTTAGGGAAAAAATATCTAACTCAAAAGGTAATGCCACCTTTCTAACTGATTGCTTTCTGGCACTATTATATCTGTGTTGATTGATCCTTTAGCTATTATTTGATACTCTCTGAATTATCTTATTTATTTATACTCTTTAACTCAGATACTCTTTGACTCAGACAGCTGCCCATTTTACTATGACCCTTATGTTTTTACCAATTATGTTAATTGATAGACTTACTTTAAACTAAAGTAGGTCAATGAGCTCTTCACATCTCTTTTCAGTGTGTAATTGAATGTTCTTCAACTTTTTGAAGACCTCATCAACCTTAGTGTACTTAGAAAATGTAGGCTTATTTACAAACAGGTGTTTTACCTCATGCTAGAGGTAAAACAAGTTTTCCAAAGCTTGGTAAAGGACTTTACCAGAGGGCATCCCCTGTTTTATTGTGTTGTGGATGGCTGCATTGTTGACTTGAGTTTTAGCCACTTCCCTAAGCTTTCTATTATATTCCTCTTGTGTCATGAATTTTTCATTAATTACCAAAGGACTTGGTAAACCTTTCTGCATCAAAGTGTCAAATTTGAATTTAAATCTATCAATAGAAAGCTGCATAGTCTGACACTTGTCTTCCAAGTTGTGCATCAAATTCCTTTTAGTAAGGACTCTTCCTTCTTCTAGGATTGTCCCTGTCCGCTCACTAATATACAATTCTTCCAGTTCATATTTGTTTTTGGAAGTAAAAAAGTCGATCATCCTAGTTGCTTCTTCTGGAATCCCTTCCAGCTCTATTTTGAGCTTTTGAAATTCCTCTGTGACCTCTTTAACCAGATCAATCTGCTAAAAAATTACGTGAATGGATGGCCAAATATCATTGACAAAGTCAATCATACTGGCCCACAGTTTTTCTTTTGCCTGTCCCAATGGCTCTCCTAGAGTTATTTCTTTCTCTAGTTTCTTTATCCTCTCCGTTAATCTTGTAACCTTTTGATGTTCCTCCTTATTCTTGATTTTAGAAAGTTTATAGTTTGTCTCCAGACTATTTACTTTCTCTTCCAGTTTCTTGATTTCTATAGATTTGATGGACAATTCCTCCAATACCTTAGCCAACCTATTGGCTTCTTCTCCTATAGAGTCTGTTGTGGTCCACCCTGTTGCTAAAGTAGATGGTGTTGTTGTAGGCAATGCAATGGCCAATGGAGTTGTAGGGGCCAATTTCTCATCCAATGTAGATGGTGCTATTGTGGTGACAGTTGGGATGACCGTGGCCACATTTTCCTGGAGGCTGGCCTGCTTGGTCAACTTGTCCATTTCTTTTTCCATTTCTTTCAGATGGCTATTCAATTACAATACTAAATCAAGCATTTCCTCCTAGGAAGTTTGGCTTTCTAGGACTTGCTTGTTTGAGGGTGTTGTGACTGAGGTAGTTTGAGCTATTTTTTCAGGGCTGCAATGTCTTTGTTCTTGTTTTTGATAAACTTCTCAGTAGCCTTTATGTCCTTTCGGTCATTGCCCAGCTCAATGATCAAGTCTTCTAAGGATTTGATCCTTGTGTCTTTAGCACTGGAGGAGGCCTTTTTGAGTTTATACTATGCAATAGTATTATTTAGGGACTCCTGTAATCTGTATGCATCCATGGCCTTACCATTCATGGTGGAGTATATGATTTATATAGTTTTTTTATGAAATTCTATTTGGTCCATGGGATGGATGTCCTTTGCTAATACTTCAAATGTGGCCTTCTTATAATCTGTTGTAGATTTGGATTGTGGCACTGTTGGATGCATATATGAAATTTGCATCTTTCCCTCCTCAATATCAAATGCAGACATTAGTATGCTCTGCTTAGGAGCTAAATGTTTGAAATACTGAGCATATGTCTCAGCTTTCAATTTTTCATTTCTCATTTTAATCTGATTATATCTATCCTTAATGGTTTTTTCTTTGTCAACTGGTTTGATAATGGAAGAAACCTTTGTTGACTTCTGCCTTTCTATTAACTGTGTGTTAGAGGTGGTGGGTTCATTTGCTTCCTCTACCTCTTTCCCTTTCTGACTTACTGTATCTAGCAATGGTTCTAACTGTGGTTCTGACTTTGTTCCTTCTGCCTCACTCTGTTATTCCTGTTCAGATATAGGATTCAACTTTCTCCTTTTCCTTTGGTCTGCTTGCTCGTCCACTGTTTCCATTTGGGAATTGGATGTCTCTTATCTATTTTGGGGTTTTTTCTTGATTCAAAGATGTTTTCAATGTAGTGGGAGCATTCATCCTTTTCCCTAGATCTGGGACTTGTAGGAATTCACTGAGGTCAATCTATTGCTCAGTATCATATAGAGCATTTTCAACATCAACAATTGTGTTATCTTTATCTACCAAAGTGTTTTTCAACCATTCAGTTTGGTTAACATATCTTTCAATTTTAGGCACTGAATAATGTGCATAAGGAGCTAGTTTGACCCTGGTTCTCATTTTCTTTACTACTCCATGGGGGTCATACTGCCACATAAAGCTTTTGGTAAATTTTAAATCTTCTAGCACACTTTTTGCCTCTGGCCCAGCTTGTCTGTTATTGCAAATAAAGGGGCCCAGTTCACTTTTGACTTTGAATTGGGTCTTCTTCCTTGTAGCCATGAAGTGGACATCATCTGAGTTGATGATTTTCCTGAAATACTCCAAGGAAAAAATTCTCAAGGGGAGATACTTTGGAAATTTATATGGAGCCAGGTGGCAGCCATAGATTCTGATCTCTATGTGATCTTAGTACAAGTACTGGTCTCCTACTTTACTGTTTTTAGCCAGCTGAAGTACCTTTTTGATCTGAGGACTAATCCTAGGTTGCATAGTCTGTGTCAGCATATTCATCAATAGGTGGGCAAAGGAATCTATGAAGTCCTTATAATTAGTGACAGTGGAATATCTCTAGACAATAGGTGTCCAATAGAGCACATACCTCTCTTTTCCTCTACTATCACATTTTATGATCTTCATTGGGAATTTATCAGTTTGATAGTACAAAAACAAATAATACCAAACTACAGAAAACTTAAACACCCTTTCAGTGGGAAATTTGATGAGTTGTTCATGCATTTTTTCTATAATGAACTGAGCATAATCAAACTTGATGGAAGGAGGTTTACCAGGGGTAAAAGGGGACAGGAATTCAAAAGTGACTTCATATACATGTTCATCTATCATGCATCCAAGGATGGAAGATACCATGGTGATTATAGGCCTGGTAGTTTGTGAAAATATGGGGGCTATGTATGGAGGAGTAAACTTGGTGTATGTTCTTTTGCAACTATGAAATCTTTAAACACTTGCTTGGCTTTGTCCTCATCAATAGAATTATACAATTATAGAAGTCCTCCAATGGAAAAAGAAGCTAAATTTGGGTTGGGTTGGACCTGTAACATTTGATTGATGGATTCTAGAGTGATAGTGAAGAGCAGATGTTGATTGGGGGCTACTACTGCTCTCTGGGTGGGGATGTAGTAGGTTTGACAATAGTGGATAATTTATGGGAGGTTGTCGATTTCTGGAAATGAGTAGAGGGGGAGATTTGACCCCCAAAGGTGAATATCATTAGCATGGTTTAAAGATTTGTCTTTGCTCCAGAAGTGGAGCTTCATTCTTGTTGGGTAGCAGAAGCCCCGCGCAACGGTCATGGGGCATGAAGCCAAAAATTTTGGGTAAAGCGAGGGTAAAGATTCCGAGAGAAGCACAAAGCACGATTTGTAATAAGTTAAAGTCAAAGGGTAGTCCACCCAAAAATAATGTAAAGAAATGTAAGTAACCTAGGGTCTTTGGGTTGAAACCCTAGCATATCAGAGGTTGTCTATACAGAGAAACACACATTCCATATATCCATAATGCTAAGGTAAGCAAACTATATGATAAGGGGCATACCTGGGGGTCCTATGTTTGAGAAGAGCCTTCCAGGGTCCAAATCGTCTTGGAGTTCCTTTTGTTCCTTCAACCTGCAAAACAATCAATTCAAGAAAGTACAGCAGTATATGGACTAAACATCATAAAGTAATCTTCTTCATAGTATATTGAAATGTAGTTAGTTATGCAATTAAATAACCATTCACATATGAATCATAACATGGATATCATAAACATGAAGAAGATTTATGTCAGGAACAAAGACAAGTGTTTCTTTTATTATAGACACATAAAGTACAGAAAGGAATAATTTCACCTTATTCATCCTTTCATAGGCTCCAAGCAGAACCGTCCTCTGGATTCATCCAGTCTCAAGCCTTTAACAAACTCCTTCCATGACTTACTCCATGATATCTCAAATGGTAGATAGACATAATCACACAAGGAAACAATGGTTTCCTATAAATGGGGGAAGTGCAGGAGGCACTAGGATCTTCAGACCTGGTCAGGGAAATCTCAGCATAATAACCTTTCTCTCTCATTTCTCCTCCCTTAGGCCTTCCCGTTGAATCCTTTTTATACTTCTCCCATAGTAGTTTTTTAGTTTGGTATTCGTTGGGAACAATTGGGCCATGGGCACTAACAGGTGATCAGCAGGTAAAACCCGCGATCTCCAACCGAAATTAAGGAGATTTAATTTTTTTAAGTGTTTTAAGACATATACGGAGGTTGGGTATACACAGACCTGTGTATACACACGTTTAGCTTAGGGAAATGTCACGTATAGGGAATAAAACATAGTTTTTTAAATTTTGGACCAGGTCTGGAAGGAGGGGTTGCCCTGGGCCATGAGTGCAGCATCACAAACCTCAACAGTGAGATTTGGATCTATAACAGGGATGTAGTAGGTTTGACAATAGTGGATAATTTATGGGAGGTTGTCGACTTCTGGAAATGAGTAGAGGGGGAGATTTGACTCTCAAAGGTGAATATCATTAGCATGGTTTAAAGATTTGTCTTTGCTCCAGAAGTGGAGCTTCATTCTTGTTGGGTAGCGGAAGCCCCGTGCAAGGGCATGAAGCCCAAAATTTTGGGTAAAGCGACGGTAAAGATTCCACGAGAAGCGTGGAGCGCGATTTGTAATAAGTTAAATTCAAAGGGTAGTCCACCCAAAAATAATGTAAAGAAATGTAAGTAGTGTCGGCCAGCCCATGGACCGCGGTCCATGGAAAGGTATAAATAGAGTGAGGCTCTATGGGTAGGGGAGGCAAAGTTCTTTTGGGTATGATCTTGAATCTGAAATGTAATAGGTTTTCGAGGGAAGCACTCTGAAAGCATCTCCAAGTCTGAGTCGGGGGTTTGGGTAGTGGATAGAGGCTCTACAGCTATGTGTGCAGAGCCCTGGAAGAGTCCACAGCTGTGTGCGCGGACCCCTGCAACTGAGTGCACAAGGAAGATCGAGATGTATTGGTGATAAGTGGAAACAAAGATAAGTTTCTTCTACAAATTCTGTGTTACAATCTAAGTTATTGCGAATCTAACTGTATGAATGGTTGATATAACTGTTAAATTTTTGTGCATATGCTTATGTTATAGATATATGTGAATATAATTTTATTCTAAGTGCCTGAAATGGTTAAATCTGTTAAATGTTTTCTTAAAGGCCCTTCTAAGTAGATTTGAGCTACAATACTTCATCAAATAGATTAGATCTGTAAACAACGCGATCTTAGAAAGTTAAAATCACTCTGTGTCCAGATCTGCGCAAATATAGAGAAGTGCAAGGCTACAGAGCAGCACGTGATACCTCCAGACCACATCGAGACATCCCAAGGGTGCGGAAACCTAGTTCCAGTACCCTCCTCTGCTACGTTGGGTGAGACCTCAGTTCGTGCTCCATAGACTGCTGCCTAAAGGGTCGGTAGCTGAGGGATTTGCTTGGCTAAATAATTCTTCCGAACCTGGGTTAGGCCCCTATAAGCCAACAAATGGTTCCGTTGCTAGGACTGGGATATGCCTAAGGGGTGTCTTATGTGGGAACACTGGAATCCTACAAAGAAAGAGATTGAAGAGTGGTGGGATCTGAAACTCCATGAGTTCACAGTTTAGGAAAATAGAAACCACGAGTATCAGAGGAAGATTGGTTGGACGGGTATATATTCACAAACGTTCATGAAATATTCTTTGCGTCATTTCCAGTAGAGTTGTATGAGTGGATTGCAAGGATAGCTGACAGTGTGGGAAGGTGCAGATTGGACCAGCCTATTGTGTGGACCCCGGAACTGGTGCGCATGCTAGAAGCCATTGAGGATAAAATCGCACGTGAAGTACATCATTGGTTAGATGGGGTAATAGGAGGATTTATCACTAAGTTCGTGATAGATACAACTGTGAGCTATAGCAAAGTAGAAAGGTGGTTTCTTCAAAGATCTCAGGGTAGGTATATCAAATCATTGAATACTTGGATTAATATGTTGTTGTGTGAAAAATAGATTATGCACATTTATTGATGTCTAGATTAATGCGGAGCAAGAGAGGTTACTGCGGAATAGTAGGAGTAGAGAACAGTCCTTTATCTTCTATTTCCCGGGAAAGCGAGGAGGAGCTCGTGAGGTTCTCACCAGGATGTGTGGTCTAGTTGATCAAGGAGTGTTTTCCACTGATACCACCTCTATCCAAGCCAGCTCCCACATCACCTTCAATGAATCTATCCACACCAACCCTAACCGCACCTCCAACCCCACGACGACCAAAATTTACGATGGCGAGTGCAATCAAACTGCCAATATTTAAGGGTGTAGGGAATGAAGAACTAGGACAATTCTAGTTTGTGATACAGTCTGTATGGGACGCCCAAGGCATAACAGATGAGAACATCAAAAAGGCCACCCTAGTTAGTGCACTACAGGACCGCGCATTGACGTGGTACATAAAATACTCGACCGATCATCTGAACGAGGGAATAGTGGCAATCTAGGATGCATTAAATAAAGAGTTTGGTCGACCAAAATCAGAAACCTAGTCGGTTATTGGTTTCAAGGAGATCGTAATGTTGCCTGGAGAAACTCTATGGGATTTGGACCAAAGGTTAAAGAGCACTATTCTTGAAGCCAACATAACCTTGACAGATGCGCAGCATTGCGTGTGGTTTGTGGCATCATTGACACCACATTTGAGGACGGCTCTATCACAACAAAAGATCTCAACCCAAGATGAGGCACTGGAGGCAGCAATGAGGTTGCACGAAACCCCAATACCGGATCCAGGGTTGGGAGTTCAGCAAATCCATGTGCAGCTTCAAAACGTGAGTTTAGAAATGCAAATCTTGAAGCAAGAAAGAGTGTCCTGACCAAAGGCACATGGGGAGGTAGGCTGTATTAAATGCAAGAGTCAGGGGAATGATGTTATAGACATTTTTGGGCACTGCAACCCCAATCATAAATGTCCATAAACCAAGGGATCTTAAGTCCCTAAAAGTGTTGTTCCAACCTCTAAAAGAACAAGGTCAACTGATTACATCTTCTCCCAGAAGTTCTCCATGAAAAATTGCTCAGAACTGGTCAAAACTGGACCATCTCACCTACTGCATGGTCAAAGTGCATTGCATCCCACCTAAATACACACAGGAGGTGTGATGCATCTTGAAAAGCCCTTCTATGGGGTGCGATGGGCGAGAGTGGACAAATGGCAGGGTCAATCTGCAAGGTGGAGGATCATGGAATCTTCCAGAAACTTCTCCCGTGACACTTGCCTCTCTGCATTCGCACAGGGATGAGTAAGAGATCATCAATCTCAAAGTGGAACCAAGAACTATCAAAGAGAGGACACTAATCAAATCTCAAAAGCTGACTCACCCCCCTTGCAAACATCTATATATGGATCCCTCATCCCAGAGATCCGGAGGCTGGAATTTTGTATCTTGTAAGGAAGTGCTGCTGGTTTCTTGGTGCAACATCATAGTGTTGGGTGATCTAATCTTTTCATGAGGTGAAGAAGGGCTTTCTTGCTGAGAGGATGATGCTGGGTCAGAATAATTGGTTGTAATCCTTTTTGCTATTCTTGGTTATTAATAAAGCTATTCAAGTTTTCCTCCACATTCTTGTATGATTGATGATATATGCATTTGTGTGGTCAATATATATCTGGTCCTAAATTTTTTATGATAATAGATCTATGTTCTTGGATAGTGTTATGCTGCTTTGATTCTACAGGTGCTCTTTGAAGCTGGGTAGACAAGGAAGCTAGCGGCAGAGATTTATCAGAAGGGAGAGGAATCAAGCAAGGAACCAAGCTCCAGACATAGGTTGGTCTCCCTTATTCCCCTCTTATCTATTTCTCATAAAGGAAAGCGAAAGTGGTTTTAGTTTGTTTGTTTCTAAGGTAGCTACCAGCCTTAGTGGGACTAGTAGCTCTGCATAGACACTAGATTTCCTGATAACAAAATGGTGACTCCGCTGGGGAGAGAATAGATTGTTTGTTTGTCTACATTTGTTTTCTTTATAAACTTACAGACGGAGCTTGAAGTCAGGCCAGCTAGCCTTTGAACTGCATTTGCTATGCAAGTGCAAAGTAGATCAATGCTGCTTTAGTCTATCTTCGGGTTTTGTTTATGAATTGAAGAATCAATTTGCAAGCTCTCTAATTGCCCTTGTGGTGGCTCTAGTAACCTCCTTAGATCTACCCCTATGATTGATTTAATGATTAGCACTTGCTCGGCCTAAATCCCTGAATTGAGCTGCAAACTGTGACCCGGAACCCAGTTAAAGTCTCGTCCCTGGTCCATCGCATTGTATCTTTTGTGGATTCTGGATGCATCGCACTTCCCGAGTGTACTAGGCGCACTGCATCTCTTTTTCCCTGTGTTACAGGTGCACTAATCAGACAAGGCCTTTTCTGCTCTTAGATTTTGGTTTCTGTGTTCACTCTTTTCATCTCTATTCAAGAGTTTTGCTACTTGTAGTCAGTACACCTTGATTGAAACCCCCTTCCTTGCCATTATTCTGCCTCCATTGTGCAAAGAATTATAAATGTTTTTATGTATTTTGAGCCATTTTCAGTTCTCTTTTACAAAGAAGTAGCGTAATTGAACTGTCGTTTCTTGATTTGAAAGTGTCGCAAGTGTCGTTTTCAGTCATAGAAGAGAATCCAATTGTTCTTGATAGTCGATTACACTGTTACTCTTGTATTTGATTTGAATTAGTAGTTTTTCAACTGTCGAAAGCAAGTTTTCAATCCCAAACCGCAAAGTGTCATCATTATCTTCATTTTGTCTTGAAAAGAAACTTGTTAGTAATGTTGCTTTGAAAATAATTCAGATTTGCACTTAGCTTTCTTTTTATC